>LDKF01000981.1:2178-21663 GCA_001026735.1 Rotylenchulus reniformis
TCCGGGTCCGGGAAACGGACCAGTTACCGGAGAGCATCAGCCTGCCGGTGTTGCGCCAGTTTTGGGCCCGTGCATTGGGCTCAGTGCCGTAAGCTTTTTATGTATTTGGATTTTTTTGCTCAATAATTTCAATAAATTATTTTCTAGGGTCAAAATTTCTAGATAATTTTTATTGCTTTATTTATTATTTTTTTAAATTTTTATTCAGCTTCATTTATCTTTTTTTAATTGTCGAATCTACATTTCTATTAATATTTTTTATCCTTCGTATAATTTTTTCATCCTTTTGAATCTCAGTTGCATATTTTTATATTTTTCCTTAAAATCTTAAATGTCTCCCATCCCTCTACAGTGATCTGCTTTTCTCGGACGACTGATCAAAGAAGAGGAAGTTATTAAAATATCGGAGTATTACAAACGGCGATATTCCCCGCGTGAAAAATATTATGGTAAATATTTATGGTTTTAGTTTTACAATGTTCCGTAAATTGTTGAATATAGACATCTACCACTCTTTAGTTGGATCTAGATGTGTCTGTTTTGAAATTTTTTATCGGCCATAAACAAATCGGGTTCCCTTCTTAAATTCAATGTTATTAATTTATGTTTTTTATATACTGTAAGCTCTTCATACAGAATGGGAACCAATCCAATCCGACTTTTGGGCAGCTCTCCCTGTTTTTTTTACTTCTCATCAAACATACACTCATTGCCATAAAGAATCTTTCATAATACATTAAATTCAAAAAACTAAATCTTGAAGCAAATGTTGGACGTTGTTTCTCAAACTGTCTTTACATGTCTGATTAGGACATAGTGGGACATCCATCTCTAAATTTAAATTAAAAAATTAGAAAAAGAGAAAAAGATCATTTAATGATGAGAGAACAGGCAGAGAAGATGAGAAACATTTAACATATTTCGCTTTAAAATAAAGATTTTTAAACGGGTTGAAAGATTCTTTATGGCAAAACCTGAACAGACAAGCATGGTATTTTAGGCTTTAAAATATACTTATTGTCTTACAGAATAACAATGATATTAGTAAAAAGATTTATTGAATTTGATTCTATTGAAATACGATAAATTGAAAATTTTTTTGATCAAAATGACCAATCAATCATCTATATTGCCCAATTCACTAGGAGAAGGAGGAATACATCTATAATGTAATAAGTAATTTTTTAATAAAATTTTATATGTGTTATTAAAACTCATAATTCAACATAGTTAGGGAAAACATTGGATAATCCCAATTAAATTAAAAATCCAAAAAATATTTCCGAAAAAATTGAATTAATGTTTTTTTTTTAAAAAATTGGCCATGTAAGTAAAAAACTCACGGCACTGATGAGCCCATTGCACGGGTCCAAAACTGGCGCAACATCGGCTCGCTGATGCGTTCTGTCCCCTGCTGATGATGTGCCCTGACTCGGACCAAGCTGTTCCCTTCCATTTTCAGCTCGAGCGGATAATACTCGAACAGCTCCAACTTTAGGGGTCCCAGATTTGCGCAGGTCAACTTGCGCAGCTTCTGTACTCGAAAAATGGAAATTATATAACAACATACGAAAAAAGTTTATTAATTTTATTAGTAAGGAACCAAATTATAAGTCAAATGGATACAATTTTTTACCCCCAATATGTCAAAATTATGCGATATGCAACTTTTAATTTTAAATGTGAAGCATTTTCGCAAGTTTTCCTGGAAATTTATTTAAGCTTTCACAATAAACTTGTTCGATTTAATTTCAATCTTTTTTTTTTAATTTCATATGGCAAAAGAACCAAAATGTTCGGCAATTGCCATATAAAATATTTAACTAATGGTAAAATAGAAAAATCCAGCCTTCCAACATACAGGATTACGTTGGAACAAAATTGTGATGCATTCTTCTGTCATTGGCAATCCCGAGGCAGATGTAGATACTGCAAAGGTGCAAAGTAACAAGCAATTAAACTTAAAAACGAGTTTAAAGATTTTTCATTCATTTGAAAATAAATTTAATAATTAAAAAATAATTTTCTTTTCTAGATTCCTCATAATTTATTAATACTTAATATGTAACATAAGGTGCATGGCATTTTATAAAAGTGCCATAATGGGCATTTTAAAAAAGTGCCAAAATTCAGAATCTTCTCCAAAAAGTTTTTTATAAAGTTTTCTAGGCCAAAACTTCCAGCGATAAAATTGTGCAGAATTTTATGCTTGATCTTTTTTTCGTAATTCAGCCAAAAAGTTCGAACTTTTACGAAAATATCGAAAAATAGGGTATTTCATGGTATTTTTTTGAATTTAGAAAAATTAAAAATATTTAGAAGAGAGAACATAAAATTCTGCACAATTTCGACGCCAGAAATTTTTAACTAATATTCCCATTTTATCCCAATAAAATGCCCTAATTTTGGGGTATTTGATTGACTTCCTCTTATTATCGTACATTATGGTAGTACTATTCATCCACCAACTTCTAAGTTGCTCTTTGCATTCAGAGCTTCGATTACGGCCAAAATTTGTGTATCTAACCAGTTGTACAGTTCATAGCGGATTGATAGTGAACGCAGATGGGCAAGTTGGAACACGGATTGGAGGGCGGATAGAAGTCTGTAAAATTCGATAAATGGGGGTATATGGAAAGGAAACTGATAAGTGATCAGAAAAAATGTGAATTTAACGGGAATGGGAACTGGAAACGATCGGAAATTGGGGAAGTAATTGATCCCCTGCTCTACAAAATAAAACAAACTACAGGCGGCCAAATCAAATTCCGGTGCCGTAATCCATATTTACAGAAAAATTCTTCTCACCCTCCTTCATAGCAATCGTAGATTTCAAATGAAAGGTGCTCCAACAAGGGACAATGCATTGCAATCAGATTGAGAATCTGTGAGATTTTTACCAGGGGTTAAGTATTTTCACTTAAATATTTTAGAAGAATTGCCATTTTTAGAACTTTAAACTATTATCAAAAAATTGAAATTTTTTCACAGGCATTTAGCACTAAATTAAAAAAATAATAAAACTCTATTACCTTGAGAAAAACCATTATTATGTGTTTAATTCGGCACTTACTCTTGTATCAATCCAATGCAGCAAAAGCAGTTGCTCCAAGGGTAAGTACTAATAAGTGAGTGAGTCAAAAAGGAACAATTTTTGTTATTTTAGGGAAAAGTTTACAATATACCGAAAATGGTTTAACTCACAAGTCAGGTTCTTCACCTGATCGCGGAGCATTGTCACTTTGGCACCATCTGGTGCTTCTCCTACCGAGCAGAAGGAGAAGAGTGGGGCGGCCGGTGCTGGGACGTTAAATAAAAAACCGCCACATGTTTCAGTCTGGCCTAAAACTTTTTTGTTAGACTTGTTAGACAAAAGGTATAAAGGGCAAAATTGTGCAGAATTTTATGCTCTATCTTTTGGCTTTTTACTATTTCGAAATTCGGCCAAAAAGTTCGAAATATTCCCTAAATATCGTATTTTCGTTATTTCGGGAAAATTTCGAAGTTTTTGGCCGAATTTCGAAATAATTTTTATACCATTCGAATCAGCATAAAATTCTGAACAATTTTGCCTTTTATACTTTTTGTTTAACAAGTCTAACAAAAAAAGTTTTAGGCCAGACTGGCCACATTGGGGATTTTTTTAACGTCCCAGCACCGAAAAATCAATTTGGCTACCGTACTCTCTCCAATAAAAAAGCCTCGCATTTGAACTGGCGTCTACTAAAATGAATAAAATATCATCATTTTGGATTTCTTTCATATATAACAAGAATTGAACGATAAAGGACCAAATCATTTTGAGTGCATAATGTTTTTTTTGCATGACTTTGTTTTTAAATGTTTTTTTGCATGACGACAATTCTCAATATGTGTAAAAAAAATTCTGAACTCCAATAATTTTAATTTTTCGATACTACATAAATGCTTTTGAAAATAATTTTCCTTGAGGAATTGAAAAAAATTTTAAATTAATTTTTTTCAACAATGTTTTCCGTCGATTCAACAGTTGGAGTAACGTAAATGAGATCTTATAAAATAAAATTTTAAAAATGTGCAACTCAAAAAATTTTCTGGCGCCATCCCCTAGCTCAAATTGAGTTGGGTCTCGAGACTCACAATGCCTGAGAAATGGATGTTCTGCAAACGGGTCAAGTTGCTCGCAACTAATGCACGCAGTGTGCCGAACGAAACACACGCGTCGAAGCGCAAATGACGCAAATTGCGCATTTTGGACCATTGATCCACCCCCACGTTGTATTCGCCGTTGGCCGGAAAGTTCAGCTCGCGCAGGTGTGGCCCACATCGATCGATCAACGCCCGGAACTTGGCCAACTGAAAATTGGGTGCCGTAGCAAAGATCCAAGGAAGGTGCAAAAAACCTTCAAAAATGCATTTAATTTTGCATTTATGATAAAAGAAAGATTGAAATTGTAAAAATTTAGCGGTTTTAATATGGAGGTTCCCAAAAACAATAATCCATCGGAAAAGATTAGCTCATTAGAAAATTAGAAATAATTTCTAAAAAGCTTGAATAAAGACTAGTTGCGTTGCTTTGGAAAATTGCTTGCTAATTGAAAACTGGTATGTGGTAAAAAACTATTTAAGGATAAAGGAGCAACATGGAATTATTTAGTAATACAAATTGAAATTTAACGGCGACAAAACCAACTCTTTTGAAATAATTAAGAATTTTGCTGATTGGAAAAGTAGAAAAAAAGAGAGAACAAAAACAAAGAAAAGTTAGTTGCTTTGCTTAGTTCATGCTTTAATAAACTTGTAATTGATCGAAGTTTTTTTAAAAAACTGACCGCCTTGTTGTGCTGTTTCATCCGCTCCTGCCAATTCAGCTCCTGCACCAGTTCTGGTGAGTCCATCCACAGCGTCCTAAATTTGGTCCAGGCATTTTTCTTAGCAACTTGGCGCCATTTCCGGCACACTCTCTCCAGCCGAACACGCTCATCGGGCGGAAGAAGGGCGAAAATGTGGGCCTAAAATGGAGGATTTTGACCGGATACCCCAATTATAAACATAGGTATGTAAAAATAATAATCCATTCAATGAATTAATATGAAAAAATAAATAAAATAAATCATCAAATTTGAAATCCAAATACCTAGAAACGGAAAAAAGTTTAATAACTCATTAAATTAAGCATCTAAAACTCAACTCGGAGCCTATTAATCATTAAAATCCTTACTAATGATTCATTGGCCAGACCATTGATGGAAGCAGATGAGGATGACATTTTTAATTTTAAAGTGACTTTTTATTTAGTCTTTTATAATTCGATAGAAATATAATTTTAAATTCCAATTAATAACCATCATTTACCTCCTATATTATGGTTGAACAAAAACATACGCTGTTAACAATGGACAAACATAGGAGGAAACTGACTTGAGAAATCAGGAACTTTCCATTTTTCGGTATGAGAATCCTATGAGATTCCTTTAACAGTTCAACTTCACAAAAGGGAAATCTATTGTCCTTGTGCATACCATGAAGTATACTACATGCTTATATAACAAAGATATTTTTTAAAAAATTTTTAGCTGAAAAATTTTCAAGCCTTAGGCAATTTCCCTGTCAAAAATTTGAATCTTTCACAGTGAATTCAGGGCATTAATATGATGGACGTGAGAACCTGAACAAATGGACAGGGTTGTGCCATGCCATCCATATACCTATGTACATGCACGATTGCTGAGCGTCAATTTAAATTTTCTTTATTGTATTTCGCTTCAACTTTGGGAAAGGGGTTGGGCATTTGGGTTTTGATTCATTATGTACAAATAAAACTCCATAATCGGTGCTGGCGCTTTAAAAAAGGCCCAATGTGATCAGTATGGCCATAAACTTTTTAAAGACTTGCTAGGCCAAAAAAAGTAATTTAATAATCGGCAAAATATTAATTTTAATTTGTTATAATTTAAAAAATAATAATGATTCAATATAATAAATAATGAATTGGCAAACTGCCAGTTAAGTTCATCACAAAATTGAAATAACTTATTTAGCCCTGTATATTTTGAAGGATTTGGGGACTTCCAAGAAAATTATATACATGGGTTGCGTTTTTAATATAGTAATAGCACAATAAGTTATCGCAAACAATTAAGGGTTTTGTAAAAATCATTTGGAAAAGGATTGGAAAAGTTGAATAAAATCCCTATGCTGTTCGAATTATAAAAGTTCAAACAATGCCATTTAAATTATTGCAAATGTCATGCTGCTGTGAGTATTTGCTCACCATTTTCAAATCAACAAGATTGAAAAGGAATATAAATTTATTTTGTTGATTAAATTTTTAGAAAATAAAATGACAACCTCATCGATCAACAATTTGGCTGATCTATCATTGGTAAGCATTTTTGCTTTTATTAACTCATACAACACTTCAAATTCAAAATTTTCGGAAAAAGTAAAAGTACCCGGTACCAGTAATCGGGATGTAACAATGTATATCGTATCTACCAAAACTGTAGTAAGATACATAGTACGAACTGTTTTACACGTAACTCTGAACATTTTTAGCACGAATAGGCGTAAAAACCAGTAGATAGTATATAGAAGTACGTATAAACGTACCGTACTACGGTTCTGCTTGAACTCTGACTCAAAGTTCCTTGTGTTTAGGCTCGCATTTTCGCCTTTCTCTCGCCCGATGAGCGTGTTCGGTTGGAGAGAGTGTGCCGGCAATGGCACCAAGTTGCCCATAAATATGCCTGGACCGAATTCAGGAAGCTGATGATGGACAGGCAGGAGCTGGTTCAGGAGCTGAATTGGCACGTTAACAAGCAGAAGTTGGCACAGCACGAGAGGGAGGTTAGCTGCGCATTTTTCAAAAGGACCATCGCAATTTTAGAAATAATTTGAAAATTTTAAAGATTTTTCAACAATCTTTTAAGTATAATCTCAGAACTAAACGTATCTTTTTATTTGCTTTTTTTTCAAATTTGTATATTGAAATTTTTAATTTCCAACACAATTCAATAAAGGAATCAGTTGCTTAAAGTTTAGATCCATTTTTTTCCTGGATTCTTGATATTTCGCAAAAAAATATCTAGATAGCTAAAGTTAACGCAGAAATTTGCGTATGTTTTTCTTTATTATTTTTAATATTGAAGATCCCGAAAAAACGATTTTTCGGAGGGATCCCTAATAATTTTTGGTTGGCCCATTTAATGAGTAGGTCATGTAACAGGTGAGTAGACAGCGAGGAATAAAGCGGAGCTTATACACAAATATTTAATCCACATTACATAGCAGTGCATAGTTTAGCTTTTTAATCCTTATTTTAATTTATTTTCAATTTTATTTATTTTTTTTTCAATTTTTAATGAACTTTTCTAGTGCTCGATTTGTTTTTTTTTCTACAAATTAGAATTTCACCCTTGAATCAGGTGGCAAAATATCGGGCGCTGATCGATCGATGCGCTCCACACCTGCGCGAATTGCGCATTCCGAGGCTTAAAGACGGGGAATACAAAGTGGGGGTGGAGCAGTGGGCCAGAATGCGCAATTTGCGTCATTTGCGCTTCGACGGATGCGTGGGTCCCGACGCATTGCGCGCATTAGTTGCGAGCAACTTGACCCTTCTTCAAAGCATCAAATTTTCCGAGATTGTGAGTTACTATGGTGTGAAAAATGGGCTAATAAGTTATATTGAAAAATTATATTGTTATAGGGTATATGAAAAGTTTAAAAAACCGACATCTACTTTTATCCATATTTGTTGCTAGATAAAATTAAAAAATCATAACTATGCAACATTATCCAACAATCTCTCTTGTACTATTACTAACTTTTTATTGCCCTTGAAGGATTGGCGCAGCAATGCGGCACTGCAAGATCTGTTGCGCATCAACAATGCGTCACTGCAAGCGTTGCGCCTTCCGATGTCCGACTCCCTGGGGTATTCTTTACGACTTGCGGCATTGCCCGCCTCCCTCCGCGCGTTGCACATCGACCCTTCGTACTCTATCTTCTGGCTTTTTTAGTTTTTCGTAATTCGAACATAAAATTTCATAATTTTCGAAAAAATTGGGGTTTTCGTGAAAATTTCAAGTTTTGGTTGGGAGAACATATTGGGTTTTGATATACCTATATTTTTTGAAACGACCCAATCAGAACCTTCTTGATCATTAGTTTTCGATTAATCTATGATCCTTATAATCTTCTGAACCCACTTCTTAAATCGGACGAGTTTGGCCAATGATGGCACGTTGATGGTGCAGTTCTTCGGCAACATCAACATGGCGAGTTGTGGTTGAAGTCGCTGCCCAATGTTGTCCACAACGTGATTTTTATTCCCATTACCTACACCTATAATACTTATTCAAAAGGTGCTGGGTCGTTTTGTAAAAAATATCAAATTGGGCGTTTTGCAAAAAATATCAAAACCCAATATGTTCCCCAAAAACTTTTTTCTTAGACTTTTTAGACCAAAACTTTCAGCGACAAAGTTGTGCAGAATTTTATGCTCTATCTTTTGGCATTTTTAGTTTTTCGAAAATCGAACAAAGAGTTTGAATTTTTCGTGAAATACCCTATTTTTCGATATTTTCGAAAAATTTCGAATTCTTTGTACGAATTTCGAAAACTAAAAATACCAAAAGATAGAGCATAAAATTCTGGACAACTTTGTCGCTGTAAGTTTTGGTCTAACAAGTCTAACAAAAAAGTTTTTGGGGAACATATTGGGTTTTGATATTTTTTTGCAAAACGACATAGCACCATTCAAAACATCAAATTAATCCAATTCAAAATTTAATTTAAAAAAAAATTAAAAAAAAACAAATGCATAAATTCTCACTCTTCTGTGAAGTAGAAGCGAAAAGAACAATGCTCTAACAGAGGACAATGCTTTGCAATCAGGCGGAGATACTGTAAGATTTTTTTGTTGTATCTTGTAAAAAATTTTACTTTACGTTTTTAAAATTAATTTATAAATGTTATTGAGTGAATTTTATTAAAAATGAGATGAAAAAATCAGATATCGAATAAGCGATAATATGCTTTTTTTGGGCAGTTTTAGAAGCTAGGTTGTTAAAACGAGGGTCAATTATCTAAAAAAGGACTAATAAGAAGATAGCCAATAAATCTAAATTAAAATACAAAACTATAAAAAGCATATTCAGGCAAAAATGAATGATTTTTGCCGTTTTGATTTTTTGGATTTTCGTGAAAATCTTTAAAACTTTTTTTGAGCTCCTCGGAATATTGAAAATTGTATTTTTTTTCTCGACACTTACGCTCTCTTCAACATTTTCCAGCATCAATGCCCTCAGATGTGGGCCAATCTTGGCCAATGAATTGTCAAATACTTGTAGATTGGCATCGGACCAATTGAGCTTGAAGCGCAAGAAGAAGAGCCTAGGCATAAACAAAGTCAGGGTTGATTGTGGTAAAGAAACTAGAGTATTAAGTGTGAAATAGTGGATCAGCTGACCCAAATGGTCGAATTCATTCAACATTGGTCTGGAATCCTGGTCCTACCATATTGATCTACACTTTTCTGGTCTGATAGATTATTAAAATGGTTTAAATAAAAGGTGTTGATTTTTGATCAATAAATTCGATTATCAATCAACCAATCTCTGATCCATCTAAGCAAACAACCAAATCGAGAATTAATGTGGTCATGATCAATCTATATGTTGTAGCCGATTNTTTGACACTTACGCTCTCTTCAACATTTTCCAGCATCAATGCCCTCAGCTGTGGGCCAATCTTGGCCAATGAATTGTCAAATACTTGTAGATTGGCATCGGACCAATTGAGCTTGAAGCGCAAGAAGAAGAGCCTAGGCATAAACAAAGTCAGGGTTGATTGTGGTAAAGAAACTAGAGTATTAAGTGTGAAATAGTGGATCAGCTGACCCAAATGGTCGAATTCATTCAACATTGGTCTAGAATCCTGGTCCTACCATATTGATCTACACTTTTCTGGTCTGATAGATTATTAAAATGGTTTAAATAAAAGGTGTTGATTTTTGATCAATAAATTCGATTATCAATCAACCAATCTCTGATCCATCTAAGCAAACAACCAAATCGAGAATTAATGTGGTCATGATCAATCTATATGTTGTAGCCGATTCAGCCGATTCTGCATCGGTGAGCCGAACATTGCCAAACATGGGGGTTAAATGGTTTGAAACCCAAACCAAATGCCAAAACTGCTTGTTTGGTAGTTTACAACATATTCAGAAAGTTTCAACACAGTTTATTCATCCGAACATGGTCAAACCATCATCCGAATATTAAAACATCGATAAAAACTTAAATTTGATGTTTTGACCATGTTAGGATGAACAAAATTTGTTGAAATTTTCCTGAATAGGTTGTAGACCCCCCAAACAAACGGTTTTGGCTTTGGGTTTCAAACCATTTGATCCCCTTTGGTAAATGTTTGGTTCACCGATGCAGAATCGACTAGCCGAATGCGCTGAAAATGCAGAATCGATTACAACATATAAAAACGATCTAAAAGATCCATTGTTTCTGTTCGATCCATTTGATGCTGATCGATCGAATGAACTCCATTTGCTAAAACATACTTTTTAAATCTGGTTAGCTTGCCCAATGATAGAATGCTGAGCTTAACATGCATGGGCAAGATCANATCCCCCTTTGGTGCAAATTTATGGGGATTTTTTGCAAATTTGTTTGGCAAAATAAAGAAACCCTATAAATCACTGATTATTGTAAAAATTTAGCAAGGGTCAAATGCAGTCGTCAAAAGGCATCGATTAATACAAATTATTTCTTACCATACTGGATCAAAATAAACATTTTAATTCTAACCATTCAATGGTATTTTTATTAGAAAAGTTACATAAGAAAATACCTAGTTGAAAATTAAGAATTTTTAATAAAGTTAATTTATTTTTTTGATGAATAACTAAATATGGCGTACCAGCGGGCTTGATAGCCGTTGCTGGAGAATTTTTACAAAAATTATTATATTTTCATAAGAACTTATCGAATTTTATTCAGCTTTTTAGAAGAAGTCAACGCTAAGAATATCATAAATTTTGGCCAAAAGGAGGAAAATAACAAAAAGAAAAAATGAAAACATTAAATTTTTATTTAGCCTATGTTGTGCTCATAGCCTTTTTTATGTTATTATCATTACTCACAATGGCAGAGAAGTGGATGCTCTGCAGGCGTGTTAGATTGTCAGCAATCTCGCGCAATGTGTCGGATTCCACGCATGCATCAATGCGCAAATGATGCAAGTTAGGCATCTTGCTCCACTGTACTGGAGTGTATCCCTTCCGTCCTGCAACCCTCAACGCGCGCAGATGTGGAGCGCATCGATCTATCATCGCCCGGTACTTGGCCAACTGAAAATTGGCTATGGTGACGAAAGACCGGATGACAAAATGGCCAAAATTTGGCAAGCAACGAAAATGAAGTTTATTTATTTTTATCTTAATGTTTACGTCCTGAGATCCTAAAAACTGAAGGTCGGGTTTGAAAGTTTGATGATTAGAGTGTAAAAATTAAACGATGGTCTTTTAATTTTCAACCTGATGTTATGTATATATAAAAAGCGCGATTTTTGCGGTCCCAACATTTAATGAGCATGTAATAACTCGGCTTATACTTAACCTAATGAATCCATTCTGATGTCAAAAAATTGAGCACAAAATTAGCTACAAATTAAAGTTTAGATTCGTTTAAATTAGCCCATTATTAGGCCAAAATAAAATTTTTGACCAATTGCACAGTTTTTTTGGCTAAAACTTTCTCAACTCTAATTCTGGTAGGCTTAGGCTTATTTTGTTGAGAATTTTTTCCTTGTATCCGACTTATTTTTATATTATCCAAAACAGCTAACCGTCAGTAAACGGCCTCGCTGCGCCAACTCTTTCCCGTCTAGTTTCAGCGTCTTGCATTCGGACCAGGCATATTTCTTGGCAACTTTCTGCCATTTCCGGCACACTCTCTCCACCCGAACCCGCTCATCGGGCAGAAGAAAAGCGAAAATATGAGCCTTAAATTGAGTTTTTTGACCAATCTCAGCTTATTCTTATTAAAAATCAAATTGCATAGGAAAAGCGATAAGAAAATCTGAAAAAAATCATCCAATCTTTAAATAATAAAAAAATCCTGACCAATGAGTCAGCGGCCAAATCGTTTATAGAAGTAGGTGAAGATGACATTTTGAATGTTAAAAAGTCTCAGCTTAACTTTAATAAAAAAAAATCACATGAAAAAATGAACTTGCAAACAGAGCCAAATTTAAAAAAAACTAAGAAAGTTTGTTTAGTTGAGATAAAACAATTTATTAAAATTTAAAAACTAATCTGAAGGAGCTTGAAATACTGAGCATACTTCCTCAGTATTTTAAACTCCTTCAGATATAAATCTTTAAATTCTTAATGAATTTAATAGCTTTAATTAACTTTTTTTAGTTTTTTTTAATTAGGGTAATCTTTTGTCAAAAAATTTATTCAGCAAATGAATCGCAAAATCGAGCGTGCAATAAATTATTGTCTAATTCTAATGAATGTCGTGAATTTCAACTTACCTTATATTTATGATGAATGGCACTTGAATGCCCAACCGACCTTTCCCAAGGCTTGGGGCAAAATATATTTAAAAAAAATTGACGGTTATAAAATTGTCCAAATACCATACAATAATAAATCAATCTTTTTAATTTATCGCCCCACGATGATTTTGCCTACGACCTTTGGGTTTGAATATATGATGTAAGAATGAGAAAAATAAGGATGTGAGGAACTCAAGATGGGGGATGCTTTATTTCGCCTACACGTCTAGAAAACCAACTTCTAGACTTCGGCGCCTGGAACTAAGTTTTGGAACTAGGTTGCGGGTTCTACCTAACATTATTCGTTTATCTATTTTTTGGCACCGGCGGCTAGAAGTTAGTTTGTAGGCGAAATTTTTTTAGGCGAAATAAAGGTTAAGCCTCAAGATGAAAGGAATTCTACCATTCGAACGGAACTTAAGAACTAAATAAAATCTAGTTGTGTTTTTTATTTTCGACAATACCAACTAAAGGCAGATATTGGTGTTTTAGAATATAAAAAACTACAATTAATATAAAAATTAAAAAAATGTTTGGAAGTTTGCAACCAAAATCTCATGTTAAAAAAAGAAAATTCTCCTTTGGAACATTTTTATTTAAACAAATCTAGACCGTACTTTTTTAAATTCAATTTGAAATTGGTGTTGTAAATCGTCCTTCAAATTCTTATATATGTCTGCATTAATTTAAAATGAAAATAGCCGCTCGTGAGAAACGCTTTGAATAAGGGATTTTCTGCAGCGAATTCCTTATTGTATTCCGCTACAGTAAAAGTGAATGCACAGAGAAAAGGAAAATCAGGCAAGAATATATTTTAGTGCAACATGGATGCGCGTCATAAAATCGCGGAGCTAAAAAAAATTTTGCGATTCTCAGGATTATTTACGCTGATTATAGGTATCAAAAAAATAAATAACCATCTTTCAGTCAATTTTTTTTAATCCATCTAAAAATCTATAAGAACATATTGAAAAAATAATTTATTCGAAAATCCATAGGATCATAGTGAAAGATAAAAAAATTAAAAATCGTCAAATGAATTGGTATCTGGTATGTAATATTGATGAGAACCTTCCTCCTCTCCGATCAGTAGTCCAAGTCATCCAGATCACTAGATAATGAGAAATTTTGAAATTGTTTAAAGAATTGTACAATTATATTGCTCAATAGGCATAAATATTTAATAGCTATAAATCAACCTACATAAGTATCTATTAAATAAAATCCCTTAAAATTAAAATACCAAATTCAACAGTGAGAGAAAAATTTCCTTAAAATTGAAAAGTATAGAAGAGAAATCCAAACAGAAAATTTGATCGAAGAAAAAATTATTTTTTCTAAACCAAAATTATTTTTATTGTTGACCTAAAAAATAATATTTTAAAGAAAAACTCACGGTCCTGAGTCCATTGCCTGAGCCCAAAAGTGGCGCAACATCGGCTGGCTGATCTCCTGGAAACTGCCTTCCCGGACCTGGACTTTGCTGTTCTCTCCCACGTTCAGTTTTGGCGGGTCCAAAAACCACTTTATCAGCTCCAACTCCAGGGGCTTGTCCCTGTTCTGCAACAGCGCGTTCAGTTTGCGCAGTTCTGCAGGCTTATAATCATGCCGGATCTGGCAGGTCAGCTGGCGCAAATTCTGTAACCAAAAAAAGTTTTGCATCAATTTTCCAAATTGCTCGTCAAAATCTAAATTAAGAAATCAAAACTACAGCCAATTTATGCAACTATAATTAGCATTTAGTAAATACGCAGTAAAATGTGCTGCGTTAATAACAAGAAAAACCAAACTAGAATGTTCGCGGCATAGTTTTAATTTATAAAATCAAAAAGCGTAATCCTTTCCAAACATACAGGATTACGCCGGATCAAAGTTGTGATGAACTTGACAGAGAGTGACAATTTTTGTGACAGATGCAAGTACTGTAATAAAAATAATAAAAAAAAATTTAAATAAAGCTTTAAATAAGTTATACCTATATTTATGCGTAATGCGATTTGTTGAGCTAGGTAGATATTTAGATGAAAAATCCTCTAATGTGGCATGAAAAAAAAGGAAATTTCAACCTCAGACCTAATCTCCTTTATGCTATTATCCATGATACGGATCTCCTTTTCGGAAAATCGATTTTCTTAGACTCATTCGACGCTGAAATTTCTATTCATATTACAGGTTTCTAGCTTCTTGAAGACTATATGTTCGTACAAAATTGACCCAAATGGAATCTATCTAAATATTATCAACATTGGTTATCCTTAAACTTTTTATTTTCTATTCAGATTATTCAAAAATATTATTTTTTTTCGTCCACCTCAATATTGGTCTTGGCTTTCAGTCCATTGACTGCGGCCCAAACTTCTTCCATCGCAAGTTCAAAGTTTTTGTCCAATTTCATGAGGTCGTCGTCGAAGCGGATGGACAATGAGCGCAGATGGGGAAGTTGGAACACGGATTTGAGGGCGGAAGATAGTCTGTAAAAGGGAAATAGTATGGTAGCGAAAAGGACAAGAACCGGGAAAATGTGGTGCTGGGACGTTAAAAAACCGCCACGAGATATAGTATGGCCTAAAACTTTTGTTAGACTTGTTAGACAACAAGTATAAAAGGTAAAATTGTTCAGAATTTTGCGCTGATTCGAATGGTATTTTTAATTTTTCGAAATTCGGCCAAAAAGCTCGAAATATCCCTAAAACCGTATTTTTCGGTATTTCGGCAAAATTTCGAACTTTTTGGTTTAATTTCGAAAAATTAAAAATACCATTCGAATCAGCGTAAAATTCTGAACAATTTTGCCTTTTATACTTTTTGTCTAAGTCTAAAAAAAAGTTTTAAACCAGACTATATCTCGTGGCGGTTTTTTTTTAACTTCCTAGCACCGAAAATGTGCGGGCAATCCCCCCCTCCCCCCAACAGAGAATAAAAAATGATAAAATAAAAATCGAATTCCTTAAAATCGCAGGATAAAAAGTTCAGAAATTATGGAGCGCTTAAAAAAACCTTGCCAAAATTTTTAAAATTTTTCAGACTAAGTTTATAATGAAATGATTATATAAAAATTCTACCTACCCTTCTCCAGCTGGATAGGAGGTGAAGCCGATATGGCAGTGCTCCAACAAGGGACAGTGCTTTGCAATCAGATGGAGAACCTCCTGTGGGATTTTATTTTTAATTTTTTTTCTTAATTTCATGTTAATGTAAAAGTCTTTTCAGTTTCAGAAGTATTCATTAAAAATAAATGTTCTTTAAGATTAAAAATTAAAAAATTTAATCGGCACTTACCTTTGAGTCAACATCTTCCAGCAAAAGTGCCTTCAGCTGTGGGCCAATCTTCGACAATGAGTTGCCAAATATTTTGACATCGGACGGATCGAAACAAAGTCGAAGGTAGAAGAGCCTATCAAAGTTTTAAAATATAACAATGAATCTAGATCATATTAGTAATAATTAATTACAAATTTGGTCATGAATCATCATGACATGATCGATAAATATCTGAAAAATTTGAGCAAATTTCGAGTCAAAGTATGGGGATTTTGTCTTAACTCTCAGAAAAAGCAATTGAATATGTCCCATATAAAGCTGATTAAAAAATAATAATAAATGACCGAAACTAATTTTTTATTCTATCTAAAATGCTATCGTTAATATTAAAATAAACCCTTATTCATTTTTATTTTGTTGTAAAGAAATTGTTTTTATTAAAGACTTAATAAAAAAATATAATAAGGTGAAGACAAAATTTGGCAAAACTAACTCTAAAAAAAGAAAAGGCCAAATGTTTGCATAATGATTTCAAAAGATTTTCAACATGACATGCCTTCGAAAGTATTGGTCAACATATTCACAACTTTTTCATCCGAGACTTTTCCGAGACAAAATATTTTCTTGTCCGATACTGAGCTTTTCATAAGATGACAAGGTGAAACTTTTTCCCTCAATAAAATCAGCCCAAAAAATCCATCCATCTATTTATCCACTAATCGAAAATTCGCCAAGACTCACTTTTCAAATCGGGCTAGCTTGGTCAAAGATGACTTGCTGATGCAAAAGAAGGTGTCCATCGGCAACATCAAAATGGCGAGCTTGGGACAACACGAGGCAGCCAATTCGAGCATTTCATCGATGCGATCACGCTTAAGCTCGTCGCGCAAACCACTGTAGCCTTCACAGATGTTCAATGAACGGAGGGTGGAGGGCAATGCCGGGAGCGGATTGTCCACCGTGCGGAACGGGTGCGGATTGTCCACCGGAAGGCGCAACGCTTGCAGCGACGCGTTGTCAACGCGCAACAGATCACGCAATTCCGCAACACCACGCCAGTCCTGTCAGTAGGAAAACAGTAATAAGGAAGCTATGAATAGCGAAAAGACCAAAGGAATTGATTCAATTTTTTACCAGCCTCGAAAATTAATTCGTGATATTATTTCGTAACCGATATCGATTATTATTATTATTATATTTTTAGGTAAAAAACAACGGCTGAAAAAATTTTTGTATTAATTTTTAATTAAAAAACCTTTTACATATTTAAGTACCTACAATGATTCTTTTATCTATTGTTCATATTTTTTATTGGAAAAATGTTGTCTTTTCGAAAAAAAGTTAGTGTCCCTGCCGGAAAAGATATCTCCATTTTATGCGTTAAAACTCACGATTTTGTAAAGCCATAAACTTTCCAGACGCGTCAAGTTGTCCGCAACCATGCGCAACGTCTCAGGCCCAATGCAGACGTCAAAAAACTCAAAACGCAAATGACGCAAATTGCGCATTTTGGTCCACGGCTCCAAGTTGTATTCCCCACGCGCATAACACAACTCGCGCAGGTGTGGAGCGCACCGATCGAACAGCGCCCGGTACTTGGCCAGCTGAAAAATAGCAATGGTGGTAAAGTCCAAATTCTTTCAAATTTTTTTATTATTAAAATCGTTGAATAGGTAAGCATTTTCTAAAACATTTTCTACTTATGGATCTTCCGATGTAGTTATTGACAAAAAATCAACTGCCATTGCTTGGGAGATTGGCAAGAAAAGAAAACAAATCAGTAATAAATAAATGTCTTGGCCTTTCATCTTTTAGCTCTCTTGTCTTTATCATGAAATTTGGAGGTTTGATATTGAAAATTTGACGATTATTAGTTTTAAAAAATTGATAGTGTTTTTCCTCGGCTATATATAAATGAAATTTCATGTTATACAAAATTTTCATCATTTCTCCATTAATTTTGAAAATCATGATTTTTTAAAATCAAAAATCAGCTAACCGTCAGCAGATTGCCTTCTTTCTTCTCATTTTTCCGCTCTTCCTCTTTCGAACTGCTCGGAATCNACTTGGCCTTTCATCTTTTAGCTCTCTTGTCTTTATCATGAAATTTGGAGGTTTGATATTGAAAATTTGACGATTATTAGTTTTAAAAAATTGATAGTGTTTTTCCTCGGCTATATATAAATGAAATTTCATGTTATACAAAATTTTCATCATTTCTCCATTAATTTTGAAAATCATGATTTTTTAAAATCAAAAATCAGCTAACCGTCAGCAGATTGCCTTCTTTCTTCTCATTTTTCCGCTCTTCCTCTTTCGAACTGCTCGGAATCGTTGATGGCTCTTCAACATTGTCCGAAGATGATGTTGTTGAGTCACCCTCCGAAGACTCTTCTGAACTGCTACTTCCATCCGAATTTGAGGAAGATGATGAAGTATCGCCATCCTTTTTCTGGCGCTTTGCTCGCGATCCCTCCTCCTTTTTGCCATCCTTTTTCTTGCGCTTTGCCCCCGATTCCTTCTTCTTTAGCTGTGCAAATTCCCAACAGTCCATTTCCAGTGCCCGGAATTCAGCCCAAGCATATTTCTTGGCAACTTGGCCCCATCGTCGACTCACCCGCTCCAGCCGAACACGCTCATCAGGCGGAAGAAAGGCGAAAATGTGGGCCTGAAATTGGGGAGCTTAATCGGAAACCTCTGGATACGAATATTATTTTTGAAAAATGCAATAGGAAAATCTTAAGGTAGACTATCCATATTGATTAAAAAAATGGGAAAGGGGTTTTTTATTTTTAAAAAATGGATCAGAAAACTTTTGAATAAATCATAAAAATTGTATAAAATAACTAGCAGCAGCGCAGGGGAAAACCGCGCGGGTAACATAACTCTATATTGATACGCGTCAAAAATAGATAAACGGACGACAGATTGGTTAACGTTGCGTCTGGATGTTTCCTATGAGAAACAGCGCCTGCGTTGGAAAAGCGCTTCGCGCTTAAAGACCTTCGGTTGCTAGGGCAGCCCACTCCATCAAGTTCGAGCAGTACAGCAGCAGTTTCACGCCGAAACAACATCACCATTGAAATCAGCACCCTCGAAAACCCCCATATCCGAAATTTTAGCCCAATCGGTTCAACATGACCAACCCGTCGATGACCCATCATGTTCGAGCAGTTCAGCTGCAGCACCATGCAGAAACAACATGACCATCGTGTTCAGCACCCTCGAAAACCCCCGAGTACAAAAAATCAGCTCAAAATATGAATTACAAATAGCATTTTGATTAGGCCACCAAAAAACCCGAAATTTTTTTCGAAAATTTCTCAAAAAATTTTCTTAGGCTTAACCTAAGGTCATAATTTTTTGATCTTATTTTATGTTATTCCACATGTTCTACAATTTTGTTTATTATAACTAAGCTCCAAAACCCCTCCATCCACGTGAAATAGCATCTACACGTATGATTAAAAATTTATGTCACCTCATCGCCACAATTTTCCAGAAAAATCTAACCCTGTGACCCCAAATTTTTTTCTGGCCAAAAGTTAGCCCACATATTGGGCCAATCGCTTTTTGGTCGCGCTAAGCGATTAGGCCATTAAAAAGTGTAGCTGTCGAAGGGCCCAAAATGGAATTGGTCGATTTTTGACCAAAAAC
>LDKF01000981.1:22963-34906 GCA_001026735.1 Rotylenchulus reniformis
CGTCATCATCATGACGGTCTAAACCCAGCTCACGTTCACTATTAGTGGGTGAACAATTCAACGTTTGGCGAATTCTGCTTCGCAATGATAGGAAGAGCCGACATCGAAGGATCAAAAAACGACGTCGCTATGGACGCTCGGAGCCAGTTAATCGCAGACAGTTAATGTCTCAAACCCAGCTCACTTTCCCTATTAGTGAGCACAACGTCATCATCATGACGGTCTAAACCCAGCTCACGTTCACTATTAGTGGGTGAACAATTCAACGTTTGGCGAATTCTGCTTCGCAATGATAGGAAGAGCCGAAATCGAAGGATCAAAAAACGACGTCGCTATGGACGCTCGGAGCCAGTTAATCGCAGACAGTTAATGTCTCAAACCCAGCTCACTTTCCCTATTAGTGAGCACAACGCTTGGCGAATTCTGCTTCGCAATGATAGGAAGAGCCGACATCGATGGATCAATAAGCGACGTCGCTATGGACGCTTGGCTGCCACAAGCCAGTTTTCGCTGACAATTAATGTCTCAACGAACATCTCTGAGTCCACAGTGAAAGACTCCTTTAACTATATTCATGGTGCTATCGCACATGCGGGACAGTGCCATCGAATTCGCTTAGTCAGTCACAGAATTGGAGCCAATTCTCAGTGAAGGAGATTTCGGCCTATCGATTCGCAGCCATATTCTCCCACTGTTTGTGACTCCACTTCCACATCCGCATAGCGTAATCAACGGCAAGGCCCTAAAATTCACACCACATTCTGAACTCAAAGTCACCAATCGCCGTGATAGCAAATGGCTAGGGGACTTTCGTGAGTTTTTGGGTCAGACATAATAGCCGAGCTCAGAGATCGCACAGAGCGAAAAGCCCGTATGTCTAACATCATTCAGTAAATCCACACAATAGTTTCTGGCCTTACAGTTAATTCAGCGCCTGCTGCCATCTTAGGACATGACACGGCTGCTGGCATCAAAATAGTTTCTTCAAGTAACAAACATAAAACTCTCCGTCGTTCAAACAGACATGTTGGTCTATACCCGGGTAAGTTCCTCTCACTTTTGTATATAAACGCGAAAAAAAGAAAAATAAGAGTCGCCAAAGCGACTTTCGTCGCCATACCATCTTGGCGAGATGGCCAGCTCATAACTTGGTGCCAGCAGCCGCGCAAACTCAAGTCGGATCCGACCTGAGAGATGGCCTTGTCTCGGTCAGTGACGAAACTCTCTGGTCGGATCCGACCTGAGAGGAATGTAACTGACCGAGTCAAGACAGTCTCTCTCAGGTCGGATTCGATCAGAGAGAATCGCCACTGAGCCAGTCAAGGCAGTCACACACAGGTCGAATCCGACCTGAGAGGAATGTAACTGACCGAGTCAAGACAGTCTCTCTCAGGTCGGATTCGATCAGAGAGAATCGCCCTGACCCAGTCAAGGCACTCACACACAGGTCGAATCTGACCTGAGAGAGAATGTCTTGGATCGCTCAGTTACATTCTTCTCAGGTCGGATTCAACCTGTGTGTGACTGCCTTGACTGGGTCAGTGGCGAACACTCTGGTCGGAACCGACCTGAGAGAGAATGCCTTGGATCGCTCAGTTACATTCTTCTCAGGTCGGATTCAACCTGTGTATGACTGCCTTGACTGGGTCAGTGGGGAACCCACTGGTCGGAACCGACCTGAGAGAGATGGCCTTGACTCGGTCAGTGGCGAATCTCTCTGGTCGGATCCGACCTGAGAGAGATGGCCTTGACTCGGTCAGTGGCGAATCTCTCTGGTCGGATCCGACCTGAGAGAGATGGCTTGACTCGGTCAGTGGCGAATCTCTCTGGTCGGATCCGACCAGAGGGGAATGCCTCAGACCAATCCAAGGCATTCACTCTCAGGTCAAAACTGTCCTGAGAGTGAATGCCTTAATCGGTCAGAAGCATTCCCCTCTCAGATCAGATTTGACCTGAGCGGAAATGGTACGGCCCAGGCTGTGATTTGCGCGGCTGCTGCCATCGACCTGTGGGCGCGTTCTCTCTCAGGTCAAAACTTACCTGAGAGTGAATGCCTTAGACCGATTCAGGGTATTCCCCTCTGGCCGGATCCGACCAGCGAGAGATGTTTTAAGCAGTAAGAGGCATTCTGGTCGGATCCGACCAGTGAGAGATGCCTTAATCGGTCAGAGGCATTCTGGCACCAGATTGGCTCTATCGGTAGGACCTTAGTTTCCCCATATTTGAGGGTACTCACACCCCACGCTTCGCGAAAGCTTCCTACCAAGTGGGGTTCCCCTGAGGGGGGCCCTAAAGAGGGCCGTTTGGGTTAGGGTGGTCTTCGCCGTAAAGGCGGTAATTGTTATGGCCCTAAAGAGGGCCGTTTGGGTTAGGGTGGTCTTCGCCGTAAAGGCGGTAATTGTTGTGGCCCTAAAGAGGGCCGTTTGGGTTAGGATGGTCTTCGCCGTAAAAGCGTTTGGCGTAAAGGACATAGCACGCAGGCAGGCTCCACGATTCTCAACGTGCAAGAATCGCTTCATAGCATTCCATAATCGGCTTAGGACAGATCAAGACCCTTGGCAACCACATTCCTGACGAGTGGGCGACCCTGGTCATCCAGCGGTTTGTTCGGAGCGTAAATCCGTATTCCTTCGCGACTTGTGCACCTGGACACGGATGTGTAGAGTTGTCCATGAGCGAAAGGTTCTTCGCTCAGGTCGATCCCCAGCCTTTCGATGGTCTGACCTTGGGCCTTCGCGAATGTCATCGCGAAGGCTACCCGTACCGGGAACTGGAATCGTTCAAAGGGCACATCATCATCCTTCTTGCCAAGATGAGTGAATCTGGCTTTTGGAATTCCGATGATATTTCCGCTCAACGCTGATCCGCCAGTGATGGCTTCGGCTTCGATCAAATTGGACGTCAATTTCCTCACAATCAGACGAGTTCCGTTGCAGAGTCCTCTGGCTGGATTGAAGTTGACAAGCAACACAACGATGGATCCAACCTTCAATCTGAGATGGTGCGGTGGCATACCAATGGGAGTCAGCTCGTTCAACTGAGCAACTTCATAGTCAGCGGCATTAATAGCCAATGGACTGTCCTCCATGGCTCGATCGACGGAGTAATAGTCTTCGTATTGTTCGGAAAGATCTTGGAGGATTAGATGGTTATTCAGATCGACCGTTGCATTCGTCGTAGCCAAAAGGAGTCGCTTGAGCATTTCTTCGCTGGGCATGCTGAATCCTTGATCGAAAGCCCATTGGATCAACTCATCACGCGAGTGAACCAACATGTCTAGTTCGATCGGTACTCGGTCGCCTGACTGATCTTTACCGATTTTATCGAGCCAAGCCAAGTGGGCCTGTTGTCCGGGCAGTAAACGCATGTTTTGTGTCAGTTCAAACGTCGAGAAAAGCGGATAGAGAGAAGACGACTGGATGCAAGCTGCGACCTGGGCTGCTGGTCCGTAGGAATCCTCGACAACAGTGAGTTGCTGCTTCCAATCTCCCGTGAGGATCACAATCTTCCCGCCGAAAGGTAAATTATTGCGGCATAACTGACGACATAGTGCATCAACATTCTCGAACACGACTCTTTGTAGTGCAGTCATCTCATCGATCATGATGATTTGTGCTTCGATGATTCGACGACCGAAGAAACTATCAGCCTCGATCTGTGGAAGCTTACCAGGTTCGTTCTGAATTCCCATACGGAATGCGGAATGCACTGTAGTACCGCCCGAATAGAACCGGGTTGAGGCCATGCCCGTGGAAGCAGTTGGAATGATCTTTACGCTGGCTTGGCGCAGATGGTAAAGGATGTAATTCAGTAAGTAGGTTTTGCCGGTGCCACCACCCCCCTTCAAGTAGATCAATCGCCGCTGGAGTGGATCATCGAAGATTGACTTTACCAAGTCGAAGAATTCTTGCTGTCGTGGATTCAGCTGCCCATTTTGGTAGCACGTCGTGTCGACTTGATCATCATCATCATCATCGTCCAAGTTGTTGGTTTGCTGCGGGAAGAAGAAGCTGTTCAGGCCGACGTTTGGGTTGTTCGCAATGGAGACCGATGGTGTGGGCAACCCAAAGTCTGAGCATTGGCGACCTTGTGCGACCAGAAGACGTTCCAACTGAGCGAGTGCACGGTCAATGCGTGCCGGCCTCTGTGCATCCGTACAGCGCGAGTCATAGAAGTGTGGCAGAAAATGTTCCCATAGAGCTGCCCCGTCAACAATGTTGTCCTGAGTGGAGCCGAATACAAGGATGTTGGCGAATAACTGACGCATCTGGTTTGGCATAAAGGAATTGGCCGCTTCATCCAGTGTCCGCAACCAAATGTCGTTGTCTTCCAGCAAACCGCGCAGACGAGCTGCTTCNTCATCACGCGAGTGAACCAACATGTCTAGTTCGATCGGTACTCGGTCGCCTGACTGATCTTTACCGATTTTATCGAGCCAAGCCAAGTGGGCCTGTTGTCCGGGCAGTAAACGCATGTTTTGTGTCAGTTCAAACGTCGAGAAAAGCGGATAGAGAGAAGACGACTGGATGCAAGCTGCGACCTGGGCTGCTGGTCCGTAGGAATCCTCGACAACAGTGAGTTGCTGCTTCCAATCTCCCGTGAGGATCACAATCTTCCCACCGAAGGGTAAATTGTTGCGGCATAACTGACGACATAGTGCATCAACATTCTCGAACACAACTCTTTGCAGTGCAGTCATCTCATCGATCATGATGATTTGTGCTTCGATGATCCGACGACCGAAGAAGCTATCGGCCTCGATCTGTGGAAGCTTGCCAGGTTCGTTCTGAATTCCCATACGGAACGCGGAATGCACTGTCGTACCGCCCGAATAGAACCGGGTTGAGGCCATGCCCGTAGAAGCAGTTGGAATGATCTTTATGCTCGATTCACGCAGATGGTAAAGGATGTAATTCAATAAGAAGGTCTTGCCGGTGCCACCACCCCCCTTTAAGTAGATCAATCGCCGCTGGAGTGGATCATCGAAGATTGACTTTACCAAGTCGAAGAATTCTTGCTGTCGTGGATTCAGCTGCCCATTTTGGTAGCACGTCGTGTCGACTTGATCATCATCATCATCGTCCAAGTTGTTGGTTTGCTGCGGGAAGAAGAAGCTGTTCAGACCGACGTTCGGGTTGTTCGCAATGGAGACCGATGGTGTGGGCAACCCAAAGTCTGAGCATTGGCGACCTTGTGCGACCAGAAGACGTTCCAACTGAGCGAGTGCACGGTCAATGCGTGCTGGCCTCTGTGCATCTGTACAACGCGAGTCATAGAAGTGTGGCAGAAATCGTTCCCAGAGAGCAGCCCCGTCAACAATGCTGTTCTGAGTGGAGCCGAATACGAGGATGTTAGCGAACAATTGTCGCATCTGGTTTGGCATAAAGGAATTGGCCGCTTCATCCAGTGTCCGCAACCAAATGTCGTTGTCTTCCAGCAAACCGCGTAGACGAGCTGCTTCCAGGAAGGTGGCACACGTCTGTTGAACTCCATTCACAGTGACAGTCTTCAAATGGTCGGGATCGCCCGGAAAATGTCTGGTCAGAAGATACAAGGCGAAGCGTTCATTCTCGCGCGGAGAGACCGGATAGATTCTGCCGACTACTGGTTTTCGCTTCTTGATGTTCTTCTCTAACTTCGAGAATGTCCGCTTCTTCCATGTTTTGGCCTTGGTCAGTGAGTACTTCTCCGGCATGTTCTCAAAGAGTGTGTTCTTAATGTCCGGGTCATTCGCCCATTGTTTCCAATACGAGGTCAACGCAGTCTCAGGCAGGATCCCCGCTTGGATTTGTGCTGCTACATCATCGATTTGACCAGGTTTCAAGTAGACCTTTTGCTTCCCAGGTAGGTGGACCTTCAGATGGACGACGGTGTGCGACAATTCCGCGTACTTGAAACCCATGATTCGGCTGTACGCTTCAGGAGGAGATCGATAGTACATCTTGGCGAAGTAGGCCGGTTCATCGAGATCAGTCTTGTTGTTCTCTTTCTGATTCTTCACATACGAGAAGCTGGACGCTTTGAAGGGATACTTAAAGCCGTATTTGTACTTTGTAGCTTTCCCATAGTAGGGCACAAGTTGGTGGTGAGTCTCGAAGAGGACCAGCAAAAGGGGGTTGTATTCAACTACTCGCTGATTGTCATACTCGACTATCGTATTCCCTTTTTTGACCTTCATAGTTTCACCCCCATCTGCGGGGCTCGGACGATATAGCGTAGCGGGTCGGTCGTCATGTAAGATGGTCTGTGTGCTGAACGGCTTCGGGAATCCCTTCCGACAACGACCGTTGGGCTTCAAGCAGTTTGGTCCACAGTCGTGGAACTGGTGTTTCGGAAGTAATTCTCTGACCTTGCGTATCAGGTTGGCCCAGTCCGACTTGTCAGCTGCATCCGGCTCAGGAGGAATGTGCGCCCAGATCAAATTCTCGATGTTCTCCGGTAGTGCCAATATATCAGACTGGAAGATGGAATGGATGTGCGGACCGCCGTATTTCTTCTGGTATTCACGGGAAGTTTGCGCGTGGATCTTGCCGAAGATATTCTTCTGAAGGAGGAGATTCATCAGATGCTTCTTCTTGTCCTCAAACACTCTACATATCAGATCAGCTCGGTCAATGGTCTTCTGCTTGCCATGGAAGAGATTACGGCGAATCTCGGGCCACTTTGGATTACACGTGAACGTTAACATGAAGCCGGCAACTCCAGGTTTTCTGATGCGGCTCATTATGTGTGTAGCATCATAGTACTTCTCCTGCATGTACGGGCGTGTCCCTGGATGCTGTCGTCGGAACATCACAACACTTCCAAGTTCATCAGCCGATGCAAGTCCTGCATTCCGTGTCAGCCATCGAAGAACATTCTCCGGAAGTGTGCTACGCAAATCCAATTCGGGTTTCCGTAAGTAGTCTGCAACGCCGGCATCAATGCGAGCTGCATAATCGAGCACCAGTTTCTGACTGAGTCCTCCGCCGTGGCTCCAAATGTGGTGTGGCTCCTGTCCCTTTCGCACTGCCAGTCGGTGACGAATATATTGCCGAATCGAAACAAATTCGCGTCTTGACCCTTTTGCTGATGTTTCGCTCTCCGCTGCAGAGTAGACCGATTCTTCGTCGGATTCCGGTGGAGTTGCCGATTCTTCACCACTCTCTGCACAATTATCGACCGCTGAACCATCACTGACCTTCTTCTTCTGGTGAGCTTCAATCGATTTGAGCGGTATTTTGCGATGGTAACCATCATCACCGCGAGGAAACAATAGAGGATAGCAGAGTGTGTCCGTGAGCGGGTGGTACGGTTGAATCTTTGTGAGTTTCCCTTCGGAAGTGGTGATCCAAATGCCTTTCAACACTGGCGGTTCTCCCTGCTCAGTCCAAACAGCGAAAAGTGAACCACCTTCGTCTGGCAGATTGGTCAAGTTCGGATGGACAGTCGGGTCGCGTACTGATGTCGGTGCATCGCGAGCCTCAAGCAGTGTGAAACGGAATCGAGAGACCGCATCTGGACCATTCAAAGTAAGTTCTCGCTGGTATTGGTTGTGGAAGTTCATTAGTTCCTTGGCAAGCGGATGATGCTCTCGGATCATTGCGTCCAATCGCTGAAGTACATCAGGATCAACACGGTCGCCTCCATACTTGAAGTTCTGTTCCCGTTGATGCTGAGCAGCTGCAGGATCCAGGAAGTACAGTTGTGTGAAGGCCGGTGCAGCATCACCAGAACGCATTGAACTGACACGACGGATGAATTCACCATTCAGCAAGAAACAGGCGCCATCGTCCAGTGTGGAATCTTTGTGTCCGACGGAAACCGAGGCGAAAGCCATTAAAGAATTGTAAGCATTCTCCAGCGAGAGGAACCCCTGTGACTCTTTGGTGTCTCCTTTCAGCAGTTTTAGCATTTCATCTGGATAGTCTTTAAGCGGCGGTAAATCTATTCTTCCGTGGTTACAACACATTCCAGAGGAAACTTTGCCGTGCTTTTTCTCCGCTTCGCTCGAGAACAGCAGTGCATCGCAGTAGTGACAGACAGCATCACCCAGATTTCCAGTGTCGTAGAACGACGTGGTGTGTTTCGCTCGCACATCACCGCATGAGTAGTCGGAGTGCTTTCGGTAACAACGCTGAGTGATTGGATTGGACGAGCTTTGAGCTAAGCGAGGAGATGGAGATCGCGAGGAGGAAACCGAAGAGTGAGCAGATTGGCGCTGAGATATTCTGGCTGAACGACGCGTAGTCTTGCTGGAGACGGAACTGATAGAACTCGACAACTTTCTTGGATAGACCGGAATTTCAGCAATTGATGACTGCTGAGGACGATTGGGTGAGAGGGAATCTGCCACAACCGAGTTGCTCTGAGGATGAAGCGCAAGGTATGGTATGTCGTCCGAACCAATAAGTTGAGCCAAGTGCCACAGGACTCGCTTACGCTGGTAGTTTATATCCAAGTTTGGAATGTGGAATGTGCCTTTCAGCAGGTACGATTCTGAGTAAAGACATACAAAGAAACCACAATTAATCCCGTCATTCTGTGGCGTAAATTCGGATGTCCTGAGAGGCTGAATGACAAATTCGCATTTGTCCAAACCTGGTGTTAGCGCGCAAATGGTATTAGTGATCAACTGGATTCGTCGGGCATCGTAGAGCGGATAACGCGTATCGTACAAACGATCGAATTGATCTGCCAGTGGATCGATGAAAAAACACTGCGGAGAGTCTCGTACAGACCGGTCGAAAATTACAAGTGCAAAATGTCCCGGGAAAAAGATCGTCATTAGCAAAACATCGTACTCAGGAGAATAGTTATAGCAATTTTCAATAGCATTGTCCGGAATCACCTCTACGCCAGAATGGATGACAGGGTTACTATATTGTGGAATTAAAACTGACACATGTCTGCCGTAGCAGATTGTAGCAATATAACGCTGAAATACAAATATGAAATCTTCAGTCAACCATTCAGTCGGGTTGTTCCATAAATGCTGGATATCATTGGCGGAATTGAGCAGTTCATGAGTTGCTATGCGATTATCATTCCAGGGACCTGCCGGCGGAAGTTCAAGCGTGATGTTCTTTAGGCATTCCACCGTGACATTCGGTTGATCAATGGCTTGGATTCGTCTGGGTGTGCGTTCAATAGGTGAAGGCTCGCTGGGACGTTTTTTCGGCCGACCTGTAGAACCACTGGCTTTCTTTTTGGGACGACCACGACCTCGCACAGTTGAAGAAGATGACAAAGATGACTCGGAAACGATGTCGACATCAAAGTGTTGGTAACGGGTGTAGAACTGGACGTTATCAGTCGTGTAAAGTTGGTTTACATGCCAGAGAATCCGCTTTTTCTCGGTGTTCAAGACCATTGGTTCCAATCTCAAACAGCCATTATTGAAAATCCAAGCTTCGGCGAAGAGACAGCAGTAGTATCCACAGCTGTTCCCATCCGGCTGGCGGGATATCACTGGAGATGATGGTACTTGAAAGTCGATGTCTGTGTTGGGAAATTCTGGGAAGAATTCCAAGAGGACGCTTTGGATCAGCATGAGACGAGCCGTGTTCTCTTCACTATGGACCTTCAATCTATGTGGATCTTCCGCAAGCGAGTCAACAAAGTAGCTGCCAAGCCGATTATCATGGATGAGGAGTGCCCAATGATCGGTGAAATGCAATGGAATTACGACGACTTCTGGATGACTGATGGCGTCGGGAAAACATGATCTACGGATTAACCGACCAGATGGTTTTCCACGAGTAATAGATGGATCAGACAGGATTGGATCGACTACAATGGTCTGACGGTTTGAATTTTTGGCCAGGACACAAAGGTAAGCAAAGATGAAAGATCCGCTCATCCAATTATCTAAGTTATTCCATGCAATCTCTATGAGCCTGAGTCCTTTGTCTGGTTGATCATCAAATTGGAACAGCGACAATCCGGTCCGTCTCCAAATTTCGGCTTCAGGGGACTTCTCCTCGGCATAGGCGAGTTCGCGCATGATTGAAAAGTCTGGCGGTTGACAGGGCACAGCGCATTGGTACGTGGAGGAATCGCTGAATGCGACAAAGATCTTTTCCTTTTTCGGCAATGGCGAGGCTGTTTCACTCTGTAGCCGAGAAGTCCGCGGGGTGGTTCCAATGTCAGCAGGTGTTGGTGCTGTTTGAGGTGTTGCCATTTGTGGTGTTGATCTGGGCGTCTTCTTTGGTCTTCCTCGTCTTGGTGTGTCGTTATCCGCTTCGGGTGTGACTGTGCTATCTGCATTACGGCTCTTATCGTATTGACGTCTTTTCTGTTGCTTCGTTGGCATAGCAAGTAGTCCGTTGTTGTTGTGATATTGTCGAATTGGTTGTGTTTGCTGAAAGGGAAGGGAAACATAAGCAATGACGAACAGCTAAACGTAAGAAGATAAAGTGAAAGAAAAATTGGTACTGTTTGGGTACCATGCCCTCTGTTGTTTTTTCCTTGCCCCAAACTGATATTTTGAATTATCATTGCGGAAATTTATCATCAGTTCAGGTTAATAGACCTAAACTTTTCTATTACGAGAGTACTGAAAATGTAGGTTTGGTCTAATACAAATTAGTGAATGTTATGCGCGCTTGCTACCATCTTATTTCTTCGACCTTTCATAACTAAACAATATGGGATCCCCTACAAGGAATACTACGCACGAGTTCAAGGATAAAGAGCATAATTTGCTTGTCTGCCAGTACGGTTAAACTACGGTTGGTGACTTAGTAGCCACTTTGTGGAACTACCAAAGGTCTACTTGCGTAAATGCACCTCTAGAAAACACTTTATGCACTGGCCAATCAAGTCGCAATACGCGAAGCCAGCTGTGTCTTCCTTTAAAGGCACATACACTACAAGTTGAGCTGCGAAATTTTGCTCACTACCTCGATTACTCGCTCCTCATATACTCCTTTTAAGCTTCAAGCATTATTGCAATGGCATACCATTCGTTATATATATATATTATGTAAATACCCATGTAAAAAATTAAAATATTGATAAAATTTAAGAGAATCTATGATTATTTCAACGGCTGCTGGCATATATTTACGCATGGGGTGAGAGAATCCTTTGGATAGGATGGGGAGGTCAGACTGTGAATTGTGTGGCTGCTGCCACCGAGTTGTCAGTGCGCCATCTCGCACAGTATCCAATGCAATGCCGAGTGTCCGCCACACGGCGCCATTCCACTCGCCCCACCATGCCCAGTGGTCCACCACACGGCGCCATTCCACTCGCCCCACCCCCACGACTCGGTCAGTGGCGAATCTCTCTGGTCGGATCCGACCCGAGAGAGATGACCACGACTCGGTCAGTGGCGAATCTCTCTGGTCGAATCCGACCCGAGAGAGATGACCACGACTCGGTCAGTGGCGACTCTCTCTGATCGGAACCGACCCGAGAGAGATGGCCACGACTCGGTCAGTGGCGTCTCTCTCTGATCGGATCCGACCCGAGAGAGATGACCACGACTCGGTCAGTGGCGAATCTCTCTGGTCGAATCCGACCCGAGAGAGAAGACCACGACTCGGTCAGTGGCGAATCTCTCTGGTCGAATCCGACCCGAGAGAGACTGCCTGGGCCGGTCAGAGGCAATTCTCACTGGTCGGATCCGACCTGTGAGAGACTGCCTGGGCCGGTCAGAGGCAATTCTCACTGGTCGGATCCGACCTGTGAGAGACTGCCTGAGCCGGTCAGAGGCAATTCTCACTGGTCGGATCCGACCTGTGAGAGACTGCCTGAGCCGGTCAAAGGCAATTCTCACTGGTCGGATCCGACCTGTGAGAGACTGCCTGGGCCGGTCAGTGGCAATTCTCACTGGTCGGATCCGACCTGAGAGAGACTGCCTGGGCCGGTCAGTGGCAATTCTCACTGGTCGGATCCGACCTGTGAGAGACTGCTTGAGCCAGTCAAAGGCAATTCTCACTGGTCGGATCCGACCTG
>LDKF01000982.1:6378-38553 GCA_001026735.1 Rotylenchulus reniformis
AAGCTGAGTTATAAATATTTTTCTACCCTGGAGACTCTAACGTGCGGACTCTAATGACCCCCACCCAGCCGTAGCTCTACATTTTTGAGGAGGCGTGAAGAAAATTTTTAGAGTTAAATTCTCGGAGATGAATTTTTTGAAAAATTCTTGTTTTTTTTAAGAAATTTGATTATTTTTTCATTGAAAATTATTAAAAAAATAAAAAGGTGTGTTAGTGGTCCCGAAAAAATTTTCTTAATGCACTCAAGTCAGAAATCTGGAGGGCATTGTAGAATCTGAGAAGGGGGATTATCGATAAAAAACAGATTTCGAGATGCCGCCAAAAATTTCGAGATTTTAGACCATTGTGCTTTAAAAAATTAGTTTGCATTAGTCACTTTTTACATTAATTTTCATTATATAGAGGCGTGTCGGCGGCCGAGATAAGTGCTTAGAAAATTCATTCTCTTTTCGTAAGAATTTATTATTTTTTCTCATCATTAACAAAAAAACAGAACAACCAATATCGAAACAATGTTTTGTGATCATGTGACTAGAATAATTATTAACTTTAACAAGTTTCGCGCCAAATTCAAATCCACAAATCAAACAAATCCAATTCTTTTAAAGTAGGGTGGCGGAATTCCCCGCGGGGACGGGTCACCGCGGGGACGGGGACTGGCGACCCTCGCGGGGACGGGGACGGGGACAGATTTTCGCGGGGTCCCCGCGGGGACAAGAAATTTTTCTAAGTCTTTTAATTATTGAAAAAAAATTTCGAAACAAATTTTTCCGTCATTAAAAATTCATTTGAAATTAATTAAAAATTATTCTTTTTTATTATTAAGCCATTTTCAAATTTTTCGATAAATCAGAGCACTGTGAAAAATTTTCGAGAAATCTTGGGTCTATAAAAATTTTTTTAAATTTCGAAAAAAAATTTCAAAATTAATAAATTTAAAAATTTTCGAAAAAATTTCAACTATCGGTGGCTTATTCCGAAAATCTAAGGACTATGTTTTGTAAAAATGAAAAAAATTTTATTTCAGATGGGAGGGGAGGGTAGGGAGGGATCAGTATGGCGCAGGCCGGTTTGTCCCCACTTTGGGTTGCCGATTTCGAGTTCCCGATTACGCTATAGTTCTGTCGGCGGCCCCGATAGGGGCCGCCGGAGAAAAATTTTCAATATTTTCGAACATTTCTTAAGAAAAATTGGTTTAGAAAATTTTATTTTTCCGTCATTTTTTCCCATTTCTCCCAAAATTAATGATCAATTTTGGCCGATTTTCCCATTCTTAGGGGTGCATTTTGTCCCCGTGTCCCCGCGGGGACAAGGCCGCGGGGACGGGGACTGTCGACCCTCGCGGGGACGGGGACGGGGACGGGGTCCCCGCGGGGTCCCCGCGGGGAGCGGGGACCCCGTCGCCACCCTATTTTAAAGCCATCGAGTTTCCACTGCTTACGGTNTGTTATGGCCAAGATAATCATCCGTATTGGTCAACTTTTGCAAATATTGGCCAACTCGGGCCAATTTGAATGGGCTTTGCTTCATTTTATTCTAATTACTAGATCTATCTTTTGACAACAAACTCGTTTCTACATTAATTTTCATTATACAAAGGCGTGTCGGCGGCCGAGATAAGTGCTTAGAAAATTCATTCTCTTTTCGTAAGAATTTATTATTTTTTCTCATCATTAACAAAAAAACAGAACAACCAATATCGAAACAATGTTTTGTGATCATGTGACTAGAATAATTATTAACTTTAACAAGTTTCGCGCCAAATTCAAATCCACAAATCAAACAAATCCAATTCTTTTAAAGCCATCGAGTTTCCACTGCTTACGGTTCGAACTGGAAGAAAAGTGGGAATAAGTGAGGTTAGGGTTAGAAAGGCTAAATTTTCAAGGAAAAAGAATGATTTTTGGTCAAAAAAGCAATTTTGAAATTTTTTATAAACACAACAACCTCAGCAACAATTCAGCCAACGCAGACAAAGCAATTCCCGCAGCCAGCCTTGCAGTGGTCAACATCAGTGCCGATGATGCAACCCAGCAGTGGGTCGCACTTGCAGCCGGAGCAGAACAATTGCAGAAACTTTTTGGTGCAGATCACCCCGGCTAACTTTTTGCACTGGACCGGCGGATCAGCCTCAGTGGCCTGAGGGGCCAGCATGGCCGCGATCAGCAGAAGCACAACCAGCATCGTTGGGACGCCAATTTTTTGAAGAGTCATGAGTGTGTTTGAATTTTGGAGGATGGGGGAAGCTGGATATGTGGAAGACAAGGAGCAAGTGTATGACCCCACTTTTATAGCCATGATTGTGCACTTTTACATCTGAATGTTGTCAATAATAAAGATAGGACAGCATCCCCGCCCGATTGTTTTCGCAAACCATCACCATCGGGTGAATAACAATCCAGTTGGCAAATTATCACAAAATATTTTTGTTCCGCGGAAATTTTATGCAAATTGAAAAATAACTCCTCTGCTCAATAACAATGAATGGAAGTCATATTTCACAGATTCCAAAAATGCCCAAAATAATTCGCTGGATTCTTGAATAGGAAACTACCTTTTTCCTTTCCGGGAATTATAATATTTTTTTTACTAAAAATCACTAATAAAAGATTAATTATTAGATTGTTACTCTAGAAAAGCATAACATCTCTAAGAATTTGATTTCAAAATTACATGTCTATTTTTTTCAAAAAAGACATGTATTTCGTTGTCACATATGTATTAAAAACACGTGAAAAATACGATAACAGCAATTCTAAAATGCTTGCTAAATGCTACAATTCCGAATTACTAAATTTTAAATAGCGAATCATTTAATATAATTTCATTAACTCGAAATTTGAAAAAAATATTTGGCGAAATTTTGGAAAATGAGCCTTCATTTTTGTCGAAATTCTGATTTTTCTCTTTTATAATATGTTTTTATTATTCTGCGAATAAATTTATGCATCAATTATCGTAACATTTTAATCACCATCGTTTACTTATGGTTGAACTTTTCACTTTTCAAACAAGTGACCATCAACAGACTCGCAACTGAATCATCGCTGAAAGATCAATCGGGATTTTATTTGATGATTTATTTTACTAATCGATTTTCACCTCGCAAGCACGCTTGCAAGCGGCCAGGGAATCGAAGCGATTGTTGTTTCCGCCACGGCCAGAGTAAAAGAATGCCTTAAAATTGACAAATTGCATCCAAAATTTAAATTTTAAATGAATGGATTTATTGCCTTGCACTTTCCCTCCGATTTGGCGTACCACCAGCGACGCAGGTGCCGGTCTCCGTTGCCCACAGCTTTCGGCAGATTGCAACGCTAAAAACAGGAAAAATTTTATTAAAAAATTTATTTTATCAAAAATTTAATTAAAATTTACTCTCTGTTTCCCGGGCTTATCGGCACCGATGCCAGCAGTCAAGGCCATCATCAACACCACCAGGCTCAGGACGATGCTCACCACTTTGACCATTTTGTCTTTTAAATTATTTTTGAAGCTTATTGAAAAGGGTTTTTTGATGATTCTCTGACTTTGACGACCTCTTAAATACTGCAATTGAAGACCAAAATCGCCTGTATTCTTTCGGTATTTATTCATTAAAATTTTTTGGTGATCAATTAGTAAGCTTTTCTCTCCCACCCACACATTTGAACACAAATAATGGCGAAAATTTGTAAATTGGTCGAAAATGGATGAGAGAAAGCCAACATGACTACAGTTTGAATAAAAAATTATATTCAAACGTTTTTTGATCATGAATATTATTTATAAAGGAAAAGTAATAATCAAGCTTACTAATTAATCATAAAAAAATAATTTATCAGACGAATATGGAATGTATAGTGATATTGGCTTCGAAATGCAGTATTTAAGCGATTTTTCAATGCTTCAGAAACACCAAAAAACATTTTTTCAATAAGCTTCAAAAATAAATTTTGGATTCGACAAAATGGTCAAACTGGTGAGCATCGTTCTGAGCCTGGTGGTGTTGATGATCGCTTTGACTGCTGGTATCGGTGCCGGTAAACCCGGAAAACAGCGGGTAAATTTGAATTTATTTTTTGATAAAATGCCAAAATTATTCAAATTTTAGCGCTGCAATCTGCCCAAGGTGGTGGGCAACGGACACCGTCATCTGCGTCGCTGGTGGTACGCCAAATCGGAGGGAAAGTGCAAGGCAATAAATCCATTCATTTCGGAATAAATTTGGATAGAATTTGTCAATTTTAAGGCATTTTCCTACTCTGGCCATGGCGGCAACAACAATCGCTTCGATTCCCTGGCCGCATGCAAGCGTGCTTGTGAGGTGAAAATCGATTTGTAAAATAAATCATCAAATAAATCTCGAAAATTGATCTTTCAGCGATGATTCTGGTTGTGTCTGCTGATAGTGGATCACTTGAAAGTGAAGTGAACCAACTCATGTGATGGTGATTAAGTTGTAACGCTAAATTTGTAACGCTAAAATGATGCATAAATTTATCAAAAGCCTGAAAAATAATAAGGGAAAATCGGAATGAAGTAAGGGCTAGAAAAATCCAAAACTCTAACCTAAAAATAGAAGTCTTTCTTGTTTTAAAATAGAAAAAGGTGGTTTCATAATCAACAGCTCAGATCAACTCGATCATCCCTCGTTCAATCATCAACTATAACTCAATCTTTAATAAAAATTAATCATCCGAGTCCTCTCCAATGGACCACGGAATGGAAGAGTTGTTTCCTCCATCCATTTTTGTTCGTTTATTTATTGGATCATTTATTTTTCCATTCCATAGGATTGTGTAGAAATTTTTGTCTTAATAGAGAGGATGATCGTTTAGTCGTTATAAGCTATAGTCAATTATTAATTAGATAAAAAATCTTTTTTGCCAAGAAAGCAATTCCTAAAAGAAGAGCTAACTTTTTACTCACTTTATCAGTTTTTTTACATTTTTGGCTATCACTGTTCAAAATAATTACAATGCGTACTCCGATCATCGGATTATTGCTTACTTTCCTATGGAGTGCCAATACTCTTTCGCCATTCAATGCGACGTCTGATCAAGAGTGGGATGACGTATGGACATTGGAACAAGGGCTGATCTATCACTGGAAGAACTGGAGACTAATCCGCACCGAGTACGGCTCGTTTCTTTGGTCCGATTCAATTGTACTACAATTGAGGTACAATATGGCAATCCCGTGGTTCAAATCAAAAACGAACCCCGGATTCGTGATCCTCATTTTCAGCCTCCATAAGAATAGTTTGTGAAAAGTTATGGCCTAAATACCATATTTCCTGTATTAAGTCTCCCCTGCAATAGACCCCCCCCCCTCTGCTGGAGGGGGGGGGGGGGGTTCGGAACCCGTATCTGTAGCCAAATTGATGATTTTCCCAACTGATCATTGGTCAATTTCTTGCAAAAAAATTGACCGGTACGCAATGGAATCCAACTCTTCATTGGTTTCTTTTCATCTTTTTTATTACCATAAAAAGGATGGAATAAGAGGATAAACGTTGCTATAGAGGGAGGGAGGGAGAGGGATCTGCAGATGCGCATTTAATCCAAACATTCAAAGAATTTGTCGGCTTTCTTCAAAGGCCGCAAAGGTAAAGTCTTCTTCCCAGCAATGGTCCCCTTCTCTATCCGACGGTTTCTTAAATATTATTATGCAACATTTGATTATCTTTTTATTGTTTTTTAATGAAATTTCACTTAGGTATATAAAAATGCCTAGAAATTCTAAAAATAAAAGAAAAATAATTATACGTCAAATCTTGCTAAAATGCGTTTTTTCATGGTTAGTGCAAGTTTTTCTATTCCAATTTTGGACTCATTGCCAGACTCTGAGAGCAATGATGGAAAATATAATTTATCTTGGTGCTTACACAACTAGTGTGATGTTTTAGAAGCATTTTGGTCAACTTTATGGCTAAAATTTGGTGGGGCCAGCTTCCCAAATCAGTTTTTCCCAAATCAAAATGCCAAAAATGGAGACATCTCATTGCACTTGAGCATTTGTGAAGCCTTAAGCCCTTTTAATTGATTCTTTACAATCGATCATGCTCGTTTTGCGCTAAAATTTGGCTATAAAAGCACCGACAAAATGATAAAAATTCAATTCAATGCCTCTAGGAATTGAGATTTAATCCAATTTTGCATTTAAATAGTTTTAAGTTAACATTAAATAATAATTTATTATTTATAATTTTTAGCAATCGTTTCTTTCAATATGAACGCGAAATTATTGGTTATTTCTGCAACAATGTACATCATAATTTCGATAATGCTCGAGTCTCAAGCACCGGCGGCAGTTAAACTTCAGGAACTTCACAAGGTAATGTCATAGAATTTAACATATTTTTGGACAGCAAGGAGGGACAACATCATGTAGATTGTTTTCCGAAAACTTGTCAATATCATTGAAAACTTTTTTGGTATTGATGTGCCTCCCCCCCCCCAAAAAAGGCTAATGCGCGTAATTATTGACTATTTGTTCGAAAAAATATTCTCGGCCTATTTAATTTTTCGTACTTCCTTGAAAATTTATTTAAAAATTTCAACAATTTTGTTATACTCGAATTAAAAAAATTTTGATGGAAATTGAAGAATCAAAAAGGACAAAGATCAGGTTTCTATATTTTTAGTTTGGCCCTAGTAAGTTCAAAAAATTTTATGATTGTTTAGCAGGCCAATTTTTCCAGGTATTATCTTTGTTAATTTCTAGAAAAATTCCTCCGACTCTGAAACTGATGACGCGGAACGTGAACGTCTCGAGCTTCTCGGCCTGACCGGAAATCCGCATAGTGACGCGAACGCCGTGCAAGCCAAAAAAGGCGACGTCAACAATGATGACGCATCGCCGAATGACGACGACGTCCAAAAGCCGATTCAAGATCACCAGATGCGCACCTAAATGATCAGAAGAAATGGCCAGAGAGGAAAATTTGATGTAGAAAATGTTTTTTGGAATTTTATCGTAAGTTTGCTAGGCCAAAGGTATAAAAAGCAAAATTGTGCAGAATTATTATATTTCTCTATTTTCTGGTTAAAAAATAGTTAAAAAAACTGTACAACCATCATTGATCCATTGTGTTTTGATGATGACCTTTGGAAATCATTATTCTTTCGTCCGCTTTCACAATTTTGATTTTAAAGTGATCATTCGTTCTGTAAATTGTTTTTTTAAAGGTCTATTGTTAAACATGCATTTTATGCCTCTTCTCTGACCGCCAAAAAATAATTTTTTAATTAATTTTAAATTAATGTGGAAGGGAAATTTTTGTCAAATTGAGTTTAGAATTATTTTTTAGCGAAAATGAATAAATTTTCGAAGAAAAATCTGCTGCTCTTTAGTTCATGCCATTTGGCAAAAGTTTGCTTTTGGCTCCCATTTTAAATTCGGCCGAAGTTCAAAAAATTAATATTTTTCTATTCCTTTTAATCATAAAGAATCAATTTGAAATGACTCTTATTCTGTTTTCGCTTCCATCCGCGTCCAAACGCATAAAAATTAATACATCTAACGGCTAAAAAATCTCATTCCAGGAGGCCGCTTCTAACTTGTAAGAGAAATCGTTCAATTAAAGGGGTCCGTTTATTTTTCAAAGACCATCAAAAGTGAGGGGTCTCCGTGCCAACCCTAGTTTAAACCCCAACTTTTTTTTACTTGAGATAGCTCTATTGTTTGTATTTTTCCTGGAATCAGAATTTGAATTATTGGTTTTAGAATGGTTGAATAATTAAAAAAATATGGTAAGTAAATGTTTTAAATACCAAAAATTTAATGAATAATATTTATCAGAAGGAAAGCTTATTAGCTATTTTCACAAAATGTGGATTGTACATTAGGGTCAGAAGGAATCAGAACATCAAATCCAATGTACGATTTAAAATGGTTTTGGTTGGAAAAATGTCAGAAAATTTTTTTGACTCACTTTTTGCCCATAATTTTTCTGGGCAGTTGGGCATTTGGACCACCATCCAGATGGTTTGTTGTTCGTCCATTTGGAAGAACATTTTGATGGCGGACATGATGGGCGGAACAGTGACAGTGGCGGACTGTGGCAGATGTGCCATTACGTCCATCATGCTGACTTTGGTCCATCCGAGGGCATCGGTCTGGTTGGAGCCGAAAGTAGTCGATCAAAATGGGGAAAGATTTGTAATTAACCAGCAGAATGATCATAATGTATGAATCAGTATCAGGTAGAAGGAAAAAAGCGAAAAGTACTAATCATTTAGACTTTAAGGCAAGGCTTCCAGCTCAAGGGTGCCTGAAAAAAGTACAACAGGATAAAAATAAAAGATTTAAGGGTGCATAAAAGTACGCTTCTTAAAAATGGTAAATTTTCCATTCCGTATTAAAAAAATTTCATTTATAAACAATTTTTCGTATTTTCCAACCAATTTATCACTGCATTTTGTGACTATGTTCATATCAGAGACACCTCTGAAAAATTTACGGGGAGGAAGGAATAGCCCCAAGCCATCGGGGGAAGGGGTCTCCAGCGGCCCTGATCGGGGCCGCCGGAGAAAATTTTGCATGATTTTTAAAGGAAATCGGTCAATTCAATTTTTTAATCTCGCCATTTTTGGGGGCCAGGCGGTCCCGGCAAGGGGCCGCGGAGAAAAATTTTGAAAAATTTGGTCTTTTTCCTTAAGAAAATTATTCATTTTTGTATAAAATTTTCTAAAATCCAAAAAAACATAAAAGTACACCTCTGATCCAAAAAAAGTACAAATCTTTTAAAAAAGTACATCTGGAGGCCCTGCTTTAAGGTGATACGAGTGTCTAAAAATCATAACTTTTGCTTGGCAAAATATTAAACAAACTAATTTCATAAATTAAATTCTTCAAAGAAATCCGAAAATGTGTTCAGGACAAAAAATCATCGGCAAACTATTATTGCATTTCAATGGATTTTGCCAAAAGACTTTTTTTAATGATTATATTGGGATGAGTTGAGTGTGCTCTTTTTATAAAAATGTACCTAATACCAAAATGTTGGAACGAAACAAAGAAATCAACAGGGGTATGATCAGATATGAATAGAAAGGATGATTAAGCCTCTCCAAAAAAATAAATTTCAAAAATTCATTTCACCTTTTTCTTCATCATGTCGCCAACTTTCGGTTCTTTGAACAGGGCACTTTTCAAGCTTGACATCATTGAACAGCGGGGATCCAAATCCGCAAGTTCTACCGGCGGAGGCGGATCAGCGGTGGCGGCATGCACCGACAAAATTCCCACAACAACGAACGAAAACAGCAGATAAGCCATCGAAAGAGCTAAAATCAAATTTTTATTAGATCAAATATTTGTTGAAAAGATGAAAAATTACACAAAATAGGTGGATAAAATTTTAAAATATTTTTCAAGAGCATTATATTCAAATAAAAAGTGAAAAGGAATTTCTTCTTATAAAAAAAATTCATAAAAAAATATAATAAAAAAAAATTCAACCAGAAAATAAAATGATAAAAATTAAAAAGGCCAAAAATGGAATTTTTAAATGCACAAATTAACTGTGTTTTTTGACTATGAATTTAAGACAACAAGAATAAGATGTCGGTAAAAAAATGGCCATGATCATCCACAAGTGAATGTGACAATATGGCAAAATCGCACATGGAAAATCAAAAATGATTTCGATACATTGATGTGCATTATTAACTTGTGAATTCCCCAGTGATTTTTTCCCGGTAAAGATAAAATAACAGGCGATCGGACCAATTTGGAAAATTGTGCAGATAAGGAGGGTTAGCTGGTGAATGTCAATCAAGGCTCCATGGAATTTCGACGGATTCAAGAAATACCAGGTTTTTTCTTGCATTTCCGGATTACGAAAACTCCGGGATAGTTAAATAAGTTTTGGATAGAGCGAATTATTTCAGGATTTCATAATATAAGAAAATATCAAATATGTGCAAAGTATGCCCGAACATCTTTAAGACTTTTTTGGAAAGTGAAAACAAATTATGATAACAGATTCCAGAGATATCACCTAATATTCCATTGCTTAATGGATTAGCATACCATAAAGGGTATTTATTATTTATAAACTTTTTTTCCGGATGTCCTTGGCGAGGTTTTGGACGATCATTTTACATTTTGAAATTATGTATTCAGAAGTATATTTTTCGATACTGGGTCGTTGAAAAAAAGTGCCAAATTACATAGTCTACCCAAAAACTTTTTTTTTAGACCAGTTAGGCCAAAAGTATAAAAGGCAAAATTTCTCAGAATTTTAAGCTGATTCGAATGGTATTTTTATTTTTTCGAAATTCGGTAAAAAAAAGTTCGAAATATCCCTAAAAACCCAGTTTTTCAGTATTTCGGGTAAATTTCGAATTTTTGGGCCGAATTTCGAAAAAATAAAAATAGCATTCGAATCAGCATAAAATTTTGAACAATTTTGCCTTTTATACTTTTTGTCTAACTGGTTAACAAAAAGTTTTTGGTTAGTCTATGTCATTTGGCACTTTTTTTTCAACGACATAGCAGCTATTTTTCGTTGCAATATAATAGATCTTGAGCAATATTTCACCCACTTTTCACGCCTTTTCAATCACTCTCCCCTCGCTTACGACCATACCGCGTTGAAAACACACCATCCCGTCCGATCTGGCAAGTTAAGCAACTCTGGGCCTCCTTAGTACTTGGAACGGAGACGTCCTGGGAATCGGAGGTGTTGTAAGCTTTTTTATTTTTTCAAATTATTTTTTTGTAACTTTTATTTCTTAATTTATATTTTCTATTTTTACCCACATAGTGTTTATTAAGGTCAACTACATATGATTTGGATTGTTCACAAATGTATGATTTACTCATTTCTTCTCCCGAATTGTTGAAATTGATCATGGGTGCTGAGAAATACGATATTTGAAACAATATTACACGAATAAATTGATTTATAAAAAATTTAAAAATATTTTATGAAATGTTCTGATTTTTGACCGTTCAATCTGATTTTTTTGAATAAATGTTCTGATTTTGAAAATTTTCAGATGGCATTCCTGAATTAGTTATATCTTATATGAAGGGCAAATTTGTGGTCATTCGGGCAATTTTTTCATCTGCTGGCATTCGGGCATAATTTTTATATCCATCAAAGTCTTTTTTAATACCTTATTTCGCCTCAAGCCTTGGGAATGAATTTAAACATAAGACATAGGACGCCATCGATATAATATAAATGATGATACGAAAAAAAATGAATAAAGTCTCCTTGCTCATAGTCACTTCAGAAAAAATCAGGGAAATTATCTGTACTTATATCTTTATTATCATGTCAATTTTTCATTTTAAGTTTTTCTCGATAAAAATAAATAACAAAACCAACCTTATACTTTTTAGGGTGCTGGGTCGTTAGTCGTTACAAACTTTTTTTTTGAAGCTTACTTGACCAAAACATAAGATATATTCTACAGAAATTTATGCTCTATCTTTTGGCCTTTTTAATTTTTTGAAATTCCCTTGAATTTCTTTGAAAAATTATGAAATTTTTCGAAATTATCGAAAAATCAGATTTTTCCCAAAAATTTCAGAATTTTTCGGGGAATTTCAGAAAACTAAAAAGTTCAAAAGATAGGGCATAAAATCTGCACAATTTTGTCGCTGTAGTTTTAGTAAACTTCAAAAAAAAGTTTTAGGCGGATATTTTGAGTTTTGGCACTTTTTTTGTAACGAGATAGCAAACTTTTTAGTACCTACTACCCAACTATGATTGCAAATGATTAGTTTTTATTATCCAAAATACTATTTTTTTTTTCAATGAAATTTTATTATTATTTTATTGTTATATGCAGGTAATAAATATTCAAAAATTACAGATCTGCAATATCACCAATAGCACCGGTGCCTGTACTAACAGAACATGGAACAACAACGACAACCCAATCACGCCAGGTGTTTTGTTTCTTAATTTATTTTTTAAACGATTGCAAGTAAATCCAAAAAATTGTTTTTATATAAGTATGTATTCTAACAAGTGTATTTAAGAAAAAAGATCTAACAACGAATAAAAGCTCAATTTTAAAATAAATAATTCCTATAATAAAAAATCAATCGCTCTCCAAAATAATGAAATTTTTCGGATTTATAATGCAAAGAAATGGAATTTTCCATTCTTTTTTTGCCAGCTGACCTTAAAAATCCGGCAGAAGGGTGATGAAATGCTTCTTTTTTTGTTTTTACATAAATACCTCAACAGTCAGGAAAAACTAAAACGATTTAGTAGATTTTGAAAATTAATTTAGTATATAAATAACACACTTTTCCATAAATTAAATAATTTTTAAATTTTTTTGAAAATATGATTAATTAGTTAAAGAAATCTCTTTATTTTTTCAAAAGAAAATTAAAAAGTTCGAATATTCGAGCATTTCGGGGCGTTGCACCATTATGGCATTATTTAGATTTCAATTTAAAATTTTGAGGAAAATGAAAAAATAAAGCCATTGATCCATTACTTCTTGCAAATACATTGAAAATATCATAAAATTATTATTTATGCGCAAAAAAATCAGGTTATAAACTGAATTGGGCCGAAAAATTCTAACTTTGTTAAATAAAATTAAAATTATAAAATTTTGTTTAAATTCTAATTTTAGCATTGCGGGTCAAAATTACCAGGTTCAGAGTGCCTATTTTATGCCATATCCTCAAACATTGCGCTCATTCCCTCAGCAGCTCCAACAACTACAGCAGGCTTACTCATATCACCAACAACAGGTAGAGTAAAAGTAAATTAATTTTTTTTGTCGTTCTCTGACTTTTTTCAATTATTTTTTTTTATTTTTATTATTTTATAAAAATATAAGCTTGGAATTTTGTACTTTTTGCAAAATGAATTTTAATATTACAGATGCTGGCACTTGCAGCCCATCCGCAGATGGCGGTCGGTCAGCATCCCATGCAGCAGGACATGTACTCGGGCAACCGCGATCACCTGCATTCGCCAGTTGTCCCCACAACCGCTGCCAGCAGCATATCCCAGTGTCTGAACACACAACAGCAGCATATCCCAGTGTCCTCGAGAAGCATATCCCAGTGTCCTCGAGAGTGTGCCCAAGCACACTCAAACGGTGAATTTGGCGAAAATTCCTTTTTCTGCTTAAAGCTTACGTTAACAACTACATATACAGTAGAGGGGGGGGGGTGGAGGGTGGAGGCGATCATGGCGTAAAACAGCCACTAGAGGCGTTAAAAAATCGCAAAATGCATTATCCGTATGAAAACTTTCAAACCGATCTATGTAGGAGGTCAAAAATATAACTTCCTCTAATTTTTTTATTGCTTTATGATTCCTAATACCAAATTAAGTTTCTATGAAGGTTTTTTCGAGTGGGCTGAACACGGTGACATATCTATTTTTTGAATTTCGAATTTTTAAACCGAAAGTCGAAAAGTTAAACAAAATTATTCATTTAAATTGATTAATGGAAAAATTTGTTCGACTAGCGGTCTGAAATGTTCGGATAAATTCGTAAAAAAGATTAAAAAAGAAAAGTTTTGGTCAAACAAAGTTTAAAAAAGTTTTCGTACTGGATTTTTTAACGCCTTGAGGGCGGTTTTTTAACGTCCTAGCACCGATAATGGTACTAATTGTGTCCATGGATGGGCAAGAGGCGGGAAGGGTAAGGTATATATACACAAAACACTCCTATCACGATAGGATCTTGCATCTTCAAGTTCCTGTTAACGAAAAAAATTCTTTTTCCCTTTTTGGTTCAATGGAATAAGAGGTCTCAAGATGAAAGATCCTTTCGCGGGACTTAGAAAACTAGGGGTGGATATTAAGAGAAAAATTTCACTTTTAAATTTTTAAATTTTTTAGAAATCCTGCATCACTTGTGGATCGGCTGGCGTATTTGTTGAACAGTGGAAAGAAGGCTGATGTGCAATTTTTGGTGGGCGCTGAGGAGGGCCAAAAAGAGGTTATTTTTTTGCGAAGCTTTCATTTAGTTTTTTTACATTCTCAAAGTGAAAATTACAATAGATAAATTATAATTTCTTTCCCCTATTTACCACAATTTCAGAAATTCGCCGCTCACAAAGGGATTCTTGCCACAATCTCCGATGTCTTCGACACCATGTTCGACTTTGATTCGAATTGTGGGAATTCCAACAAAGTCATAGAAATAATAGATGTCAAACCGGAAGCGTTTCGGGTGATGCTGAACTTCATCTACACGACGGATTTGGATGGCCTCGACCAAGAAAATGTATTTGACGTTCTCCACGCGGGTAATTAAATTGAATTTTCGGGACTCATGTCTAAGTAATTAAAAATATATGCTTTTTGAATAAATTGAGCTCAATTTGACCAGGGATTAGCTTTAAGGATCAGATAAAATCATTAATTGGTATTATATTCTGGTATAACACCAGGCATAAACCAAAACTATCACCACCCAATATATCTAACCCAGAATATAGGGCTAGGGCATCATATAAAATGTCAACAAGACGAAACCTTACCTAAATTACCACAGAAAAATTTTCTAACTCTCGGGTTTTTTCAAACAAATTCCTAGGCCTTGGATCGTTATAAAAAAATTAATAACGATTTTCACAAAATTTTCATAGGCCTTGGATTTTTTCAAAAAATTACTTAGACATTGGATTTTCAAAAAATTTCTTAGGCCACAAGTTTTTCAAAAAGTTTCTTAGCCGTTGGATTTGAAAAAATTTCATTGGCCTTATACTTTTCAAAAAATTTAACAGGCCACGAATTTTTATATAAACATTCTATCCAGAGGTGTGATTTCGCTATTGGGGATGTTTTGTTATTGGATGGGTTGCTGATATTTTTGATGGTGATATTTTAGGGACCTATTATACCCATATAAAAACATGCATGATTTTCTATTCATTCTATTAGGAAATCAAATAAGTGATTTTTATACAAAAAGTCTCATCTTTCCCAAAATCAAATTTGTTTTGACAATAATATATTTTAGACATAGTTTTTAGGAATCTGACTGGTAAATTTCCCCAGAGGTGCGGGTAAAAACCATAATATTTTAATAAGGATATTTGTTGGAAATAATCTTCTTATATTATATTAGCCAAAAAGTACGAGATTGCTGATTTGATCGATGTGCTATACGCGTTGAGCAAGGCTTTATACTACGATGTGAAGGTAGCAACAAAGTGTTAAATTCATAATTAATTAATATTTTTATTTAAAAAGGATATGATCGATCGCTGCTGGCAATTTATTGATTACAATGTGAATGCCGTGCTTGAAATCGACCAATTTATGGAGATTGATCAGGCACTCCTCTGCAAGTTGTTCGCGCGAGATCAACTGTTTCTGCATAATGGGGAAATTGACATCTGGAATGCGGTGAGTTCTAATTGTTAACGAATTATGCTTTTGATAATGGACAAAAATAAATCATTATTGTTTATACTTTCAATAACAGTATTTACATTATTATTATTTTCTTAAACCACCAATCTGGAAAGACTTATCTACTGAAAAAAGAAATTTTGTAAATCGTTTAAGTAAAGAACAATTAAATAAATTATAATCAAATGTTAGTCTTCTTCTACTTAATTCTTAGTTTTAATCAGAGATGGTATCTGTCCTTATTTATAAGATTTGTCCTTATTTTGGGGGTCCTAATCTTACAAAATTAAAATGTCCTTATTTGTATGATTTGTCCTTATTTTCGACCCATGTCCTTATTTTGTCCTTATATTTGGGATTTTGAGAAATTTATTCAAAAAATTACCAATTTTCTTAAGAAAAAAAGGTTTAAATTTCAAAAAAATTTTCCGGCCGTCCCTATCGAGACGGCCGGGACCCCATACAGTGAATTTTCTGGAAAATACATTTAAAAATGGCCAATTTTCTTAAGAAAATGGCCGAAAATTCTCAACATTTTCTTGACGGTACCCCATACAACGAATTTTTTCCAAAAATATGTATCTTAAAAATTGATCGATTTTTCAGAAAAAGGTCTAAATATTAAAATTTTCTCCGCTGCCGAAACCAAAAAATGATCTATTATCTTAAGAAAATGACCAAAAATTCTCAAAAATTTCTCCGGCGGCCCCTATCGGGACCGCCGCCTCTCCCCTCGTAAAACAATTTTTGTAAAAAGGCTGAAAATAAGGTCCGCTATGGTTTTTCTGATTAAAAACAACAAATTGAAGGCAAAAATAGCCCTGAGGGAGCAAATATGATGCATAAAATTGATTATATTTGTGAATTTTTGCATTTCTAAAAGTGCCCTTATTTTTGAGGAATTTCCCCAGTGAAATCCTTATTTTTTAACCTTTGTGTCCTTATTTCTGAAATTTTTCGATACCATCTCTGGTTTTAATCGGCAGGTTCTATTTATTTTTAATTAATTTCGAAAAATAAATTTTTGTATAATATCGAAAGCGAATACTTCGAATTTACATAGTATTTACATAGGATTATGGAAAATCATTTTTTAATATTTAAGGCCCACCGTTGGTCGCATGCACAATGCCACAAGCACAATATGGCAGCCACGGGCAATAATCGCCGTAAGGTTCTTGGTCCAGCATTGTTCAAAATCCGTTTTCCGCTGATCCCGATGGACCAATTTGCAAACATCATTGGTACAACTATTTTTTTTATTAAATAATCAAAAAATTGCGAGAAATACAAAAATTATCCAGTTATTTGTACTAATTGGCATTTCAATTTTGAAACACTTCCAACTGAATCTTTCTAAAAATGACCAAAAAATCATTTAATATATATGTATATACATTTTGTATATGTTTTTTATGTAGTACATGTTTGGACTCAACTGCTTTAAATCAAAACCTAGCTGACTAAACCGTTTATTTGGGTGGTCTATAACATGTTCTGAAAAGGGATATCGCTTACAACATATATACCTAGTTGTCATATGATTGTTTTATGAAAAAATACACGTGAAAATTCAATCTAAATCGATATCAAAATAAATTATTTTTTGTATAGTTCCGATCAAAGTGTTGACCAATGAAGAGATAGTTGGCGTGTTCTTATACCATGCACATCCGACAAACGGAATCATCCCGAATTGTTACCCTCTCGAGTTCTCCTGCAAAGCTCGAGCTTGCTAAATGGAAGAAGTAACTTCTACTTGGACACAAACTTGAAGATAATCATTGATCTTTATCATCTAAATTACTTATATTTTAAATTGACTTCATCCTTTGGATTTTTACACCCTGGATGGTGTTCATCATTCATTTATCCGATTGCAGTTGGTTGATTTATGTACCTAATTTACAAGAATAAAGTTTTTTTCAGATTCTAGTCGATTCTAATCAAAAAATATCAGAGGAAGATGATACCTAAATGGGTACTTGTACAGACAGCAGGTTAGGCCCACAATTTTCCAAGAATTTTTCTGAAATCAATATCACTTGTTCAAAAAGTTTTTCTAGAGTTAATTTTATACCGAATTCAATTTTTACGCCTAATAATAAAATAAAATATAAGTCATAAAAAGAAGTAAAACGGAATAAAAAATTAATTTTTCTTCGGAATCGTAAATCGTACCTCCGCCCTAACCATTCTCATCGAGGTCCCCTCCGAAAAAGCTGGTTTTCGCGTGATTTCATAGCTACAATTATTTTTGGTTATTCGACGCAGAAATTTTTGCTTTATTATTTTACATCTTAAGAATTTTTTGTTGAAAAGTTCACAAAAAATGAGTTCACGAAAAAAATTCACAAAGAAAAATTATGGATCTAAATTACAGTATACAAGTACCCTTAAATGGCGTTGCTTAAAAGAATTTTTTCTATTGATCTTCAAAAAGAAAAATATATATAATAACTATATGTCCAATTTGGTAGTCTTTTGGTAGCCTATCATTTCAAAAAATATTCTTTCGTTCCGAAAAAGCTTAATAATAAATGGCTTTGAAAAATTTGCAGCGTCAAAAAGTGACGTCAGATGACGCATTAGGTGAAAAGGACGTCAGAATCGGATTCAGCGTCAAAATTTACCCCTGGAAATGATTTTTTTCTTAAGAAAGATCGAATTTGAAAATTTATTCGTTTTTACCCTAACTATTGGTAGAGACTTTTGTATGGGGTCCCTTAAGCCATTCCTACATATAAAGATGATATTTCGCTCCTGCGAATCAGCGAAAAATCACGACCCGCGCACAGCAAAAATTAATTAGCAATTTTGGATGATGGAAAATTTAAGAAAAGAAAATGAAAAGGCACATCTAGACATTCTGACGAATCAAATAAACTAAAAATCATTCAGCTCGGTTAAGAAACCAGGGTAGTTTGTTGAGGGGACAAAATGGAAATTCACTCCAAAATTTGAATGTTTAGGTTTTGTTACATATCAAACTACCCTGATTTCTTAACCGATCTCTATGTTTTTTAGTTTAATAGATTCGTAAGAATGTCTAGATGATTCTATACTATTTCTTTTCATAAATTTCCCATCATACAAAATTGTCAATTAATTTTTGTTGCACGTGGGTCGTGATTTTTCGCTGATTCGCAGGGGCGAAATATCCTTTCAATAGATTTATTAAGGTTTTTATTTAATTTTTTCGTAGTTTTTTAATAGATTGATTAAGGTTTTTATTTAATTTTTTCGTAGTTGTTTCTTTATAGGAATGGCTTAAGGGACCCCTTCCAAAAGTCTCTACCAATATTTGGGGTAAAAAAATCGAACAAATTTTCAAATTCGATTTTCTTAAGAAAAAAATGTCTTGGGTGTTTTCAGGGGTGCTGAATCCGAAAATGACGTCCATTTTACCGCATTGCGCCATCTGATGTCACTTTATGACGTTGACGTCATATTTTTTTACAAAATCACTACCAAAGGAATCATCTAGACATTCTGACAAATCTATAAACTAAAAATCAGAAGGATCTGTTAAGAAATCAGGGTAGTTTGTTGAGGGGACAAAAGGAAATTAACTCCAAATTTGAAGAGTTTGTGTTTTGTTTCATGTCAAACTACCCTGATTTCTTAATCGATCTGAATGATTTTTTAGTTTTTTTCCATCATACAAATTTGTCAATTAATTTTTACTGCGTAAGGATCGCGATTTTTCGCCAATTCGCAGAAGGGAAAGGACCATCCCGTGGGAAAGTCTGAACCACTGACACTCTTTACCATAATCCTTCAGAAAGGGTATTTTGACCAAAGGAATACGAATTTAATGTCTATTTTGTAAATTAATTGCATTTTTGTACGAAAAGCGGCATCCCCGTGGAATCATAGCAGCCCTGCCCTCTTTTCCTTTTTGAAGTTCACAATTCCTGTGAACTAACCACTTCTTTGATGTTGAATTGAATGTATCTGAATTTTGTTTGGCTTCTATTTTTATGTTCACAAAAATATATTCGCCATTTCGAACAGTTCTTTTTCTTTTTTAGTGTTAAAGGGAAAAAAGAGAATGTCATATTGGGTGTTTAAAATGAAAAAAGCGCCAGCAACTATTGGTGCTATGTCGTTTCAGCGAAAAGCGCCAAAATAGAATTACTTGTTCCATAAAACTTTTTTGGTAGATTTATTAGACCAAAAGTATAAAAGACAAAATTGTTCAGAATTTTATACTGATTTGAATGATAGTTTTATTTTTTTGATTTTCTTCAAAAAAATTCGTTTTTTGTCGAAATTTTCGAAATTCTTTCCTCAACAAATAAGTGATAAGTGGTGCAGGACTTTTGTGTCACCCTGTAATTTAATTCCATTTATTTGACATTCATTCTAAATCTCATAATACATTCGTTAGATAATTAAAACTGATTTTTAGTTTGTAAAATCGCAAAGAAACTATTTTTTATTTTTTTTTCAAAATAATTACATGATAAGTTAATTATTTAAGTTGGAGAAATCAGTTACTTTGGCAGACGACATCTCTAATAGAGTGTTCTCTATGAATAAAATTATAAATTTTAGTTTGTAATTTGATCTTTTTATGAAAAAAATTATTTTAGTTCTCATATGGAAGGTCGGTCGGAAAGTCATATGAAATGACCTGATTTTCTCTGAAAGTACTTTTTCTTAAAAAATTTAATTTAGCATTTGATATTTTTTGGGATGTTGCTTACAATCCCAATGACATGGAAAAACTTTTTTGTATTACGAATATAATCGATTTGTAACCAGGTTTAGCATTTTTATTTTTGTTTCAGTTTTTAGACCAATTCATCCAAAACACTATTTCTTCACACTATTAAGTTGAAATTTTAGCCCGAAAAAGTAGAAAATGATTTTTTCACTTTAAAATATTTAAAATCCTTTAAAATTTTTATGTAAATTTTGAAAATATTTCATAGTTCAAAGTCTAGAAATCCGAGCTCTATGATCAATGATTAATATAAATTTGTGGCATCGATTTTTTACAACCAACGATTAATCTTTGCATTTTTGTGAATCACATTAAATCAGGGATGCGGGATGCTTGTTAAAAATTTTGGACATTTTAATAAAAAAAAATGGACATTTTAATTTGTTAATTTTTGAGGTTTTGCTACTAAAATCCGAACCTCAATAACCAATTTAAAACCTCAATTCAAAAGAATAAATAGTACATTGATCTATTGAATGATTAAATGAATGTATGAATAGTTTAACTAAAAGTGATAATTTGAAACAAAGCAAGACAAAAAAATCGACAAGCAATAAATAAATTAAGCATATCAAATATTGTGATCAATTTAATGAGTAGGTAGAGAGGAGATATGTTTTTTACAAAGTTTGTACCATTGTAGAATCTTCCTATCTTTTATTCTTTACTTTTAATTACGCTTCTCCTCTTTTTCTGCGTTTAGTCTCTACTTCCTCCCTTACTTTTACTTCGGGTGCTGGGTCGTAACTAAAAAAGTGCCAAATGCAAAGTCTTGGCCGAAAACTTTTTTGTAAGACTTGTTAGACCAAAGGTATAAATGGCAAAATTGTGCAGAATTTTATGATGATTCGAATGGTATTTTTAATTTTTCGAAATTCGGCCAAAAACTTCAAAATATCCCCTAAAAACCTATTTTTCGGTATTTCGGGAAAAATTCGAACTTTATGTTCGAATTTCGGAAAATTATAAATGTCATTCAGAATTTTACCTTTTATACCTTTGGTCTAACAAGTCTTACAAAAAAGTTTTCGGCCAAGACTTTGCATTTGGCACTTTTTTTAGTTACGACCCAGCACCTTTACTTTTACTTCGTTCTCCAACTTCCGCTGCAGTTACTCTACCATTTGCTCCATTTCCTGAAACTTCTGCTCCCACTCTTCATTCTTCCGCTTTCGTTTATTTATTGATTTATAAATTGTAATTAAATTTTTGAAATATTTACGAAACAACGTTTATGCTTTATAAATTATATACGATAGCCCTGATCCAATCAAAATTCCCATTAATTCATATTTGGTGCCTCTGATAATTATTAGCTCATGAAATCCCGAACTCTGAGTATTTAGATCGATATTTAACCCATCCTGAAACATAATGAATTTTAAACTTTTCAAATCGTTGCCCATTCTGCTGAAAATGGAGGATTGTTTCTATCATTATTAAAAATATGTCAATTGCTATTATATCATTGTTATCGAGCTACTAATGACTGTCCAAACGAGAATTTTGAGATTGATTTTTTGTTATTTTTCCCTTCGACCGATGTTTGCTCATTATCAAGCCTCTTTGTCTATTTTTGCTTACCCTACATAATTATGGTTAAAAAATCGCAAAATAAAAATGGACTAAAAATTAACAAATATGGATAAAAATATGGAAAATATGGACAAAAAATAAAGACATTTGGCAAAAAATGTAAAATTCTTCCTCGAAATTGCACTATTTTAAAAATGGTCGCTTTTAAATCATGCTCCCTATACTCCTCCCCAATAAGTAAAAATTATTTATTAAAACTCCATTTTTCATTTATTGCATTATTTGTTGGAATTAATTTATATAACAGATAAAATGGCGATTTATCATTTTTCTCTCAGCTTCGTTGCTCTCTTTTTCGGCTTCTTCGTTTATCTCAATTCAAGTTTGAAATTTGCGCCAAATACCGTACTTCCTATATTAGGACCCTCGGGGATTTATTTTTCAACCCCTCCTCAGAGGGGGGGGGTCTATTACAGGGAGGGTACTTAATACAGGAAATACGGTATATATTTTTATTATATATATTCATGTATTATTCTCTATTACAGCACTCATCTGCTGGGACGGATCTTTGCCGAATTTGCAACCAAAAGTGAAAATTCACAGGCCAACTGATCGAGTGTGCGACCCGGACACGGAACATGTGTGCTATAACAATACTTGCTGTAAGGATTGAAGATTACAAAATACATTTGAGATCGAATATTTCTCCTAATTTATTTTGTGGTTATTTAGTCGAATAATAGATTTAACTTGTAGATAGATTTAACTTGTTTTGACTTTAAAAAGTTATTTTGAAAAAATTTACAGAAAAAAAACATAAAAAAGAACATACAAATTTGGAAGACTCGATTCTTAAAAACGGAATGCGGAATCAGAATTAAACGCTAGGGTCCATCAAAAAAGGTCAATATATCACCAACATTAGAACTTTAATTTTTGTAAGCCAAAACTAATAGACAAAATAAACAAAAATTATTCACGATATTTTACCAGAAGGATTCTCAGATTCTCATCTTTCTATTATGAGAAATAATACAGTTTTTAAATTTTAATCCAACTAAAAGATGATTTGTACTCGAATAAACGGAAATTTATAGACATTACATTATTTTTAGCTTATGGACTATCATCCTTCAATGTGTTCGGATGTGAAGCAGATGCCAACACGACTGAAGAGATCCGAGGCTGGATTCGCGGCAAAATTGACACCAGCTTGCAGGAAAAGGTCAAATGTGACCATTTCATGTTTTGCCGGAACGACCATTGCAACCATGAAATCCATCCGAATCCGAAAAGATGAATAGTATGGCATAAATCCGTGTCAATATTATGATGTCGAAATGTTGCTTAAAGTTCGTATGCTTTATGCTCTATTTATGAATTTATCTTCTCTAGAATTTTTTTAAAATTATAACTTAGATCATAGATAAAATAAAATGATATCAGGATATCTGATATATAATTATAAACCTTTTATAATTATAAACCGTATAAATTATAAACCGTAGAACTAACTCTGAGATCAATGTTAAATCTATGAGTTATCATTTTTGATGTGGGAGGAAATTGCGATGTGTTTGGGTGTTTGGTTCACATTCGCAACCTAATTTGTCACAACCAAAAAAGGGTACAGATGAATAATGAATGAGGTGGTGATTGTGATTCAATCGAATGACCTTTAGGCCGTGCTTGTTCGATTAGTAAATACTCAATTTCTTTCTCTGGCCAAATACCATTGAGATTTGTATTGGCGAATTCCGATCATTTTTTAGTAAGAATTTCTAATTTACTAATTAGATATTGCCTAATGCGGACAAATTAATAATCTTTCCGCGGATCTTTAGCCAATTTACTATAAAATGAACCGATTCGGAGTCAGACCATCACCACTAATCCCAAATAATCCTTAATTCATTCCACACCATTCCATTTTGATCCGTCCGATCCAATGCAGAATTCTGTCCTTGTCATCGTTCTGTTTTTCGATCTTATGGCCTTTTGTTCCGTGACCAGATCTTTGGCCGATGAGGATGAGGAGAGGAAAACTGTTGCGGTTGAGCCCGAGAAACATTCAGTAGTCGAAGGGTAAAAAAATCAAATTCAGAGGGTCAAAGACACGTCAAAAGCGTCATTACGGTGGCTATTACTATTATGGCCGTAAGAAGCGAAAAAGTCCAATAGAGACTAAATTGGATGTGGTGAACCCGGCTGAAAGTGGCATACAAGGGTAATTTGGATGTAAAATATAAAGTTAATAACAAAAAATTGAATTTTAGTGAATTTAAGATCCGTCAAAAACGCTATTATGGGGGCTATTACTATTATGGCCTAAGAAGCGAGCCAGCCAAATCGAATCTGAAGCAGCGGTGAACTCGAAAAATGGCGCCGAACGGTGAATTTTAGTATTCGATTTTTGACACACTTCAAAAATTCTTTAAAATTAGAAAATAGTGTTTCTGAAACGCGACAGAAACGTCACTACGGAGGCTACTATGATTATGGAATAAATGGTCTTGGAATCCAATATTAATAAATATAAACCCACCAAAGTAGATTTAATTTAATCAATTGTTACAAAAATATTGTTAATTCTAATTCTTTTAGCTTTATAATATCCCTTTCTTTAAAATATCATCATTTTTGATAAAAAAAAATTACAAGAAATAATAAAAGTTTTTAATTTTTAACCAATTATACAATTAATAGTTCATAAAATGGAAATTTTCATGCAATTTATTGTTATATTTTATTGTTTGGGTTTCTTATACTCTCGGAAATATAACAGAGTATGGTAAAAAAATTATTATAATTTAAAATTAATGAATTTTCATGCGAAAACTTTGATAATGAAAGCCAAAGCTCCTTGTATGGTGCTATGGAATATGGCTTGACCCAAGTAATCAAAGGAATGTTGTGAATGGATATGTGATTTCGGTAGTCAAATTAAAATATAAATAAATAAAATTTTTAAAATCACAAATTTCATTAAAGTTTAGTTTTAGAAGTAATATTAAAATATTTTTAATGGGAAATTTATTTTTTATATAGGAGAAAATAAAAATAGCCGAAGGCCAGGGGCAGTTGTCGAGAAATTGAACATGGAAAACATTTTTAAACAATTCTATCAACATTAATTGTCAAATCAGAAGAGAAAGAGGGAACATCCAAACGGCCAGATCAATTCCAAATCATGTGAGCGAACTCAATTAATGATTCAATGCTAATCTCTTAGACGGCGCAATACCACAGTAGCATTTTGAAAAATATCGTAAAATTGGAGGGTTTTCCCATCTTCTAACTCCAACAATGATCCTTTGCAGCTCTAAATTAAAAAGAATTTAATTTACCCTCCTTCTTCTAAAAAAATGACCAATTGATAATTCTGCGGCAGCACAGAATAAAGATCACAAGCAATTTTTGCCTTCAGATCCACCGCTGTGTACCAGCGTTTCACACCTTTGATCAAATAGTTTTTAAAACCAGGTATGATCAAAACGTTTATTTGATATTCCTCGTCAAGCTGAAATGGAAAAAATTTTTGCGTTAGCTTGTGAATAGTAATATTTATCTTCAATTGAATTACTAATTAAAATTAAGTAAAATAAGAAAAAAATAATTCATCTAATTATATTTTTATTATAAATATGCTACAGTGCAAAATCACTTGTGAAAAATCAAAGTATAAAATATAAAAGAAAAAACAAATCTAAATCAAAACATCGTGACTTATAAAATTCATAATATTTAATTTTTTATTTTTAATCCTCTAGCTTAAAATTTTCAATTTAACAACTAATAATTGTAAGAACTAAGAAGAGACAAAGAATTAAATATTCTTTGTCGGCGGCCTGGTGTAGTGGTCTATCACACGGGACACAAATCCCGGGACGTGGGTTCGAATCCCACCGCCGTGTCAGACATATACTCCCCCCGTGGGGAGCACATCCCTTCATCTAGCCATTAGCCGAGCGGTGATGCAGAGCAAATGGTGAAAACTAACTCACATCCATCCCTAAATCTACTCGGTTCTCCTAACCCTTACTACCTCCCTGTCAGTGTGCTCATTAGCATCTTGGGTTGGTAGCCCCGACAGGCAACCCAGAAATGGGGAATACCGCCGACTGGGGGTTCAAAAAAAATAGGATTATATATGTTGTAGCCGATTCTGAATTTTCAGCCGATTCTGAATCGGCGAGCCAAACATTCGCCAAACATGGGGGTCAAATGGTTTGAAACTCAAAACCAAATGTCCAAACCGTTTGTTTGGGGGGTCTACAACATATCCTGAAAGTTTCAACAAAAATTGTTCATCCGAACATGGTCAAAACATCATCCGAACATCAAAACATCGATAAAATGTTCGGATGATGTTTTGACCATGTTCGGATGAATAAAAATTTTTGAAACTTTCAGAATATGTTGTAGACCCCCCAAACTAATGTTTTTGATGTTCGGTTATCGATCGATCAGCGGATGTTTGGCCGCAGATTCAGAATAGGCTGAAATTCAGAATCGGCTACAACATATATATGAGGATATTATATTGGATGAAAATTGGGCAAATTAAATATTTAAAAGATATATAAAATGACCTGTTCCTCTTGTTCCTTCTTCTTCCTTTCTTCCTCTTCTCTTCTTTTCCTTTCTTGCTCTATTGTTTTGAGCTGTCTTTCCGCTTCCTCCCTCCTTTGTACTTCATCCTTCAATTTTCGTTTCAGATTTTCTATTATTTGCTGTGTTTCCTCATCCTTTCGCTTCATCTCTACTTTCGCTCTCTTTTTCTTCTCCTCCTCTTCCTTGGCAAACTGAAAACATGAAATTTAATTTTAAAAAACGCCTTATATAGGTAATTTATTTCACAGACATTAAATTTTTGTATCCAATTTATATTTATACCATATTACTATATTGTTTACCGTTTTATTAAGTCCTTCAGGTTCTATTTTGTAACCCCTCCAACAAAGAGGGAATTGTTAGAGGAGGGACTAATCGTTAAATCTTATTGAAGAGAAAGGAGATCCATTAGAAGAAGACGGGTCATTACAAATTTTATGGAGGAAACATTGTAAATTGAGCATTTTTTAAAAAGAATTTACCAAAATCTACAAATTTCTTTAACAACGACTAAATTTTTAATTGACTCCAAAATTTTGTTTTCTATGTGATAAAAAGGATTCCAGACAAATCATACCCCCTAAAAGGGGACTCTAGACTTCTAAAATGGAATCTTGGACAAAAATACCATGGGGTTCTGGACTAAAATACTCCCTAAAGATGCAGTTGAGACGAAAAAATTATAGATAAAATTTATCTAGAAAATATTGTATATTCTAAAATTTTTCAATAACCCTTTAAATCAAAAATACTATAATATTTTTGGTTAATAATAATATAGTTTCAGTATTTTAAAAATGGAAATAATTTTGATAACTCCACCGGGAGATATAAGTTAGAGACCGGATCGAGACGAGATTATTCGAGATTTTTCGAGAATCTCGATTCGAGATTCTCGAAAAATCTCGAATCGAGATCGCTCTCGAAATTTTTGGGCGTTTTTCGAGATCTTTCGAGATTCGAGATTTTTTGAGAATCTCGAATCGAGATCGGTCTCGAAAAATCTTCGAGATCTCGAATCTCGAAACCTCAAAAAATTCGAAAAATCTCGCAAAATCTCGAAATATTTTCTAAAAATTCTAATTTATTTTAACTGTTTTTAAAAAATCTCTAAGTAAATCTTGTTACCAATATCTAAAATCTCAAGTAAATCTTCTAAATCTCAGCAAAATCTCAAATAAAAAGATTCTAGGTCATTGAAAAAAAGTGCCAAATGATATAGTCAGATTTCGAAAAGTAAAAATACCAGAAGATAGAGCATAAAATTCTGTATATCCTTTGCCTTTTATTCTTTTGGTCTAACAAGTCTTACAAAAAAGTTTTTGGTTTGACTATATGTATCATTTGGCACTTTTTTTCAACGACCTATCACCAATAAAAACTTCTAAATTCTATCATTGGTCCATTGTCTTCAAAATAAATTGCTAATTTTTAGTCATCGAATGCAAATTTACAGAAAAAATTTTCTGTTTGAATCATTTCTTTCATTGATTAATTACTACTTTAAATCTCAGCAGTGAATTTTTTACTAATTTTTTTTTATCAAAATATTTTTTAACGAAAATCTCAAATCTCGATCGAGATCTCGAAAAATTTTCATCGAGATTTTTTGAGATCGAGATTTTTCGAGAATCTCGAATCGAGATCGATCTCGAAGCTTTTGAGTATTTTTCGAGATTATACGAGATTCGAGATTTTTCGAGAATCTCGAATCGAGATTGGTCTCGAACCCAAAGTCCGGTCTCTAATATAAGTAGTGAGAGGGAAGGTTTTTTGTTTTTTTTCGACCCCCATCCAACGAGAGGGGATTTATCAAAGGTAATAGGACATCAAAGGCAATCTTATTGCTGGCCAAATTAAATTATATATTGCGTAATTGTTTGGTACCTTTTGCTCTAACGCGTCAATCCTTCTGTTCATGAGTTGAAAGGTTTTGAAGTGCTTTAGCAAGAACTGGGTTTCGGCATGTTGCTGATTTTCAAACTAAATACATATGTTAAACTATCGAATTATAGAATAATTCTATTAGCCGATTTTCTCTAAAGAAAATTAACTATTCTTCAGCATTTTCGATAGAGTTAAATTGATTTTTTAAAAGAATTCTTAAGCTGAGATGGATATATCTGAAAAGTTTCGAAAAGTGATGAATTTTTTCTTTAATTAACCTCGGATCTACCTGTTTCAGTTCGCATTCATCGGCACACTTTTCGATGGAATCGCTGACATCGCCTGGATCCATAGATTTGAATATTTATGTCATGCGTTTTTTATAAAGTAATTTAAGAATCCAGTGAATTTCCTTAAATGAAAAATTGACTTTTTCTTGAAAATCACTGTTGAAAATCAATTTTATTTTACTAAAATATAGCTCAATGAAAAAAAGTTTATTTTCGTTCATGGAATTATACAGTATAATAATAATCGATAATAGCTTCGATTATTCTTTTGGTGGAATTAACGAAAAATCATGATTTAAAAAAGGGGGATTCATAAAAATATATTAAAAGATTAATTTTTAAATTTTTGCTCTAAAGATTGTGGCTTAGCTTGGTTTAAAAATGTCCTTAACTAACGGGCACATTTAGGCCAATTGACTCATAAGAATGAATGTGTTTCTTTTGCGATGATGGGTTTAATAAAAAAGGCATACCTATGTTAAAAAGTGCAAAAATGAATAATCAATCATTCATTAGTTCGGTACTTGTCGGGTTTGTATGCGCTTTTTTACCCCCCCCCCCCACAATAATTTTTAGAATAATTTTCAATAAAATCATCTAAAACGACTACTCCGGTGTAATTTTTGACGCTGAAATCTATTCTGACGTCAATTTTCACGTACCGCGTCATATGACGTTTATTTTTGACGCTGACATCAAAATGGACGTCAGAAAAATTATAAAAATTAAAAAAATGATCGTATTCTGTATCAATCAAAATCGTATTCTGCGTCAAAACTTTCCCTAGAGCAAGTCGTTTTTAGGTGATTTTAAAAATTAAAAAAGTGTTGTGGGAGGCGAGGGTAAAAAGCGCATACAAAACCTACAAGTGCATTAGTCTTAGTAAAATGATCAGAATAAAAATGAAAAATCCAATAGCCCAAAATATTATTATAGAGTTCAATCTTTACTTCTTCAATTTATTTTTTCAACTTCAAAGATGTTTAGAAAACTTTTTTTGTAAAAAGCAACCTGAATGGGAAAGATATGTACATGCAAAACCAGAGATGTATAAAAATATTGTAAAACGATGGACCGATATGATAAAAAAGGGGAAAAGGGGGAAAGTGAATTAGCAATTAATAGTATTTTATGTGAATGGAAGATGAATGCGAAGGTGTAGGAGGGAAAAAAGATAAAAATCAGTGACCAAAGTGGGAGAGAAAAAAGTCCGAATCAGGGAATTTCTTTCTATGGAAATGTAATTGCTACATACATATATTTTTTATATAAAATATTTTAGATTGTTTCTGACAAGTGAGTCTGATGGAACTAGATATTTGTGGAGTTTCTTTTTAGAAAAGGAATGGAATAGAAGGATAAAAAGGGGACGGAGTAAAAGCAGAGGAAGGCAACAAGAAATGGAGAATTGTATGAGGTGGTTCATTCAGTTGGAGAGTGTGGATAGCTGATCGGTAGATGGATGATAAATGTGCGGTGGAAGTGAAATTTTGGTTCCGAAATTCGCAGATGTTATATCATTTCTTGAAAATCGGCAAAAGGGTGTTTCCCGGAAAAGAAAAAGTGCCAAAATGGGTAATTCCTGAAAAGCTGCAACTTTTATAATGTAATGATTTCTAAAATGAGAAAATGAAAAATGGATTTTACATTTAGTACATAAATATGATGCAATTCTTTAAAAATGATTACTTTCAGACACCTGAACATCATTAGTAGGGACGGAAAAATTTTCCAAATATGCGCATATAATAGGTATGCATAAAAAAGCAAAAATATGCAAAAAATATGCCTAAAAATTCCAGAATATGCATAAAATATGCTCATACTTAAAAAAATACGACATAACAAAGAAAAGGAAAAAGTGCCAAAATGGGTAATTCCTGAAAAGCTGCAACTTTTATAATGTAATGATTTCTAAATCATTACATTATAAAAGTTGAGATCAATGTCTAAGATATTTTAATCTTTGATGTTTATTGCGAATATTATGTCTAATTCTATTTTAATTTTTTTAAATTTATTTTTCATTTTTATAATAAATTCAAATATAAATTTTTTTCTATCAATCTAAAGAATCTTTTTTTTGCCTTAAAACCTTGGGAATTGGGTCAAAGTTGAAAACCTCCATTCATCTATTCAATATAATACAAATGTCCTCATGGCATCAATTAAGCACATAGATGGTTCGCTTCGTACTTATGTATAGTATGGAATTCCATATTTTTCTGCCTAGTCATTATGATCTGAAAAATGAAATCGCAATTTTTGGTTTTAGTTTAAAAAATTTTTTAGGAATACAAATTTAATTTGCATTTTGCATTTTTGGGAATTTCTGCTATGAAGAAACTTTTTTGTACATCCAAATTTCTTTTTATTTACATACATTTTTATATTTCGCCTGAAAATCCTTAGTAATGATGAGATTAGGGTTATTCAGATCTATTCACTATTTAAAAATCCATAAGCCATAACTAATTCAATAATCATGAAAAATTATGATTTTTTAGCATTTACAGTAAATCACAAAAATCAAAACGTGGATCCTTACAGAGTCACAGAAGAGATAATGGATAAAAATCTGACTAGCATTTATGCCAATGATCATGAATTTGAATTGGTGGTGAGTCCAGGAGCAATATTTCCCTCAAAATTCATAAATAATTTTCTTAACTAAATAACCAATAAAATTCTAATCCGAATTGATTTTTTCAAATCCAACTCAATGCCAGAATTAAAAACCGTTTCACAACAGAGCTTGTTCATGTGTATTTTTACCATTAGCTAAATTTTCATGATTAAAAAATTATTTCAATTATTAATTTGAATACCTATAATGATATAACAAACAATATAAATTTATATAATTCCTTCCTGAATATATTAGAAAAAATAGGCCTAAAATTATTATTATTATTTGTTAATTTTAATAAATATTTTTCATCAATTTTTAGATTGATTCTTCGGGGTGCTATGTCGTTAGTAAAAAAGTGCAAGTGGGGGCGTTAGTAAAAAAAGTGCAAGTGGGGGCGTTAGTAAAAAAAGTGCAAGTGGTGGATGGAAAAGTAAAAAGTGCAAATGGGGGCCTTAGTAAAAAAAGTGCAAGTGGGGGCGTTAGTAAAAAAAGTGCAAGTGGTGGATGGAAAAGTAAAAAGTGCAAATGAGGCGAAATAAAAAAATTGCAAATTGTCATAAATTAAAAAATAAGCATGACTATAGATAAAATATTTGATTTAAATAAAATTTTTAAGAAAGGTAATCAGAGTAAAAGAATTATTTAATTTTAAATAAATATAGGGATGGGCCTCTTCAGTACGGTGTCCCTTTATTTATTTTTTTTATTTGATTGAATTAGTTATAACTTATAATAAAGTGTGTGTTTCGGCCCAAACCGTAGACACACAAAGCTAACTTAAAAAACACATCAATCAGCAATAAAAGAAAAAGGCAAATAAGAATTCTTGGACGGAAGAGACTGAGTGTTGCCGGGCCAAGTTGTGGCGGACGACTGTTTGTGGGCTATCTGGTCTGGTGGCGAAAAAGCGATATTTGGCAATAGGCGAAAGATAATAACCAGCCCTGCTAGCTAGCCTTTTAAATTAAAATTTATTTAGAAAAATGCAAGCAATAAATTAACCCGCCGCCCACCTCCTGAAACCCTAATCCCTAAACCCGGCCTTTTTGATCCGAAAACCATCTCGAAGCTTTTTCAGTCGATCCGGCTCGAAACCGGTCCATCACTAATAAAACAAAAAAATATCATCATAAAAAA
>LDKF01000983.1:4305-18795 GCA_001026735.1 Rotylenchulus reniformis
TTTAAAAATTTTCACGATTTACAATTTACATATTTTATTGACCAATTAAAATGGCCCTCCATTTTAAGATGCGGCTTTCACGTTTGCGGCTTTCATGTGATGGGTCTCATCCACTTTTTCAAATGTTCAAAAATAATGCACTCTGGACTATGAAGCTCAATGCGCACTATATATGGCTGAAGAAGTTCAGAAAATCGAACTGATGATGGCTTTTAAGCGCCCTAAACTGTATTAAACTTTAATAATATTAAAATATTTTAATATTTATTGAAAAAATTTTTTATTCAAACCTCGATATGCTCAAAAATGGAAAAATTGAAAAATAGAATGAAAAAAAATAGAATGAAATTAAAAAAGTATTTCATCGTGGATATTTATACAATTTAATCACAATAAATATTTAAATTAAAAAAATTATAACTAGGACTGGCTTGAATTTTTTATATTTTTCTGCCCACTTAGAATGATGGAAATTGAACCTAAATTGCTTTATGATCCATATTTTTCTCCATATTTTGGCATTTTTGGAAAAATTATTAAATAAAATGAGGCTACAAGCAATGTGGGCTGCTTTTTCCAAAAACCGCCAAAGCATATAATCAAAAAATTCTTTTTAAAAGCTTTCTAAGCTGTGCAGTTTTATGCTTTATGTTTTGGTCTTTTTAGTTTTTTTTAAATTCGGAAAAAAACTTCTTCGTGAAAAATCCTATTTACGATATTTCGAATAAATTCATACTTATTGTTCGAAGTTCGAATAAGAAGAAACAAAATTTTGATTATTTCGCTTATTTGAAGAACTAGTGAGCGTTGGATTGCCGAGGAATAGAGGATATTAAAAGGGTATATAACTACCTTACTGTGGTTAGAAAAGCGCTTCGCGCTTAGGGACCTTCGGTTGCTAGAGAGGGCCCCGGCTTCGGTCACATGGGGCCCTGTTGATTTGGGGATCCTTTGTCCGTCGGTCTTTTGTCCATAACCCACTTCTACTCTATGTTTTCGCACACGCTCGCACACTCTTATTTTGTCAATTTTGAATCAATTCAGGGGGGTCCGAGCCCCCTTGTACCCATCTGCTGATTTGGGGATCCTTTGTCCGTCAGTCTTTTGTCCACAACAATACTACCATTGAACTCAGCACCCTCGAATACCCCCGAGTATCAAAAATGAGCTCAAAATATCAATTACAAATCACATTTCCATTAGGCCTCCAAAAAACCTGAAAATTTTCCGAAAATTTCCCCCAAAATTTTCTTAGGCCTAACCCAAGGTCAAAATTTTTTGTTCTCATTTTATGTTTTCGCACATGCTCTACAATTTTGTAATTGAAAGTTAAGCTCTAAACTCTCTCTAAACATAAGAAACACGCATCTGTACGTATGATTATAAAAAAACGACCTTCATCGAGACAATTTTTCAGAAAAACTTTTAAAAACGACCTGAAATTTTTTTAGGCCAAAAGATGCCCTACATATCGGAGCAGGTTCCTACGAGGCGGATAAGCGATTAGTGCTTTTTAAGCAATAGCTGTCGAAGGTCCCAAAATGGATTTGGTCGATTTTTCACCAAAAACCTATCGTAACCCTCGATTTTCTACAGTAACCCCGAAAAACCTATAGTTTTCCCAGATGCACGACAAAATTTTAGGTGAACCTCAGAAATACAACTTGCCCTCTATTCTGCACGGAAATTGAGTTATGAATTTTGGAAGTGAGTTACGAGTTTTCTGTAGGTAGTATTAAATTAAACTAGTGAGCGTTGGATTGCCGGGGATATAAGTAAAGGAAGCTTAAGCGCGGATACATATCTGCGGTTGGGAAAGCGCTTCGCGCTTAGGGACCTTCGGTTGCTAGAAGTGGCCCCGACATCGGCCACATGGGGCCCCGGAATCGGCCATATGGGGTCCTGCTGATTTGTGGATCCTTTGTCCGTAGGTCTTTTGTCCACCACCCATTGCTATTCTATGTTTTGCAACAGTGTCTATAATTTTGTTTATTATATCTAAGCTCGACATCGGTCACATGGGGCCCCGGCATCGGCCACACGAGGCCCTGTTGATTTGGGGATCCTTTGTCCGTCGGTCTTTTGTCCATAACAACACTACCATTGAACTCAGCACCCTCAAAAACCCCCGAGTAGGAAAAATTAGCTCAAAATATCAATTATAAATAGCATTTCCATTAGGCCCCCAAAAGACCTGAAAATTTTTCGAAAATTTCCCGAAAATTTTTCTTAGGCCTAACCTGAGGAAAAAATTTTTTGATCTTACTTTATGTTTTAGCACACGCTCTATAATTTTGTAATTGAAAGCTAAGCCCCAAATCTCCTCTAAATATGTTAAATAAGGCTTATACGAATGATTATAAAATTACATCACCTCATCGAGACAATTTTTCAGAAAAACTTATAAAAACGACCTGAAATTTTTTTTCGGCCAAAAGATGCCCAACATATCGGGGCAGGTTCCTACGAGGCGGATAAGCGATTAGTGCTTTTTAAGCAATAGCTGTCGAAGGTCCCAAAATGGATTTGGTCGATTTTTCACCAAAAACCTACCGTAACCCTCGATTTTCTACAGTAACCCCAAAAATCTATATTTTTCCCAGATGCACAACAAAATTTTAGGTGAACCTCAGAAATACAACTTGCCCTCTATTCTGCACGGAAATTGAGATATGAATTTTGGAAGTGAGTTACGAGTTTTCTGTAGGTAGTATTAAAAAATAATTCGGTTCGAACGAAACTTAAGAAACAAGTTTGGCATGAAAAAATAAGCTAATTATTAGAAAAACCAAATACCGATACGAATGATTATTTTGGCCATAACTAATAGACTCATTTTGTAAATAATTTGGGATGTTGGCAAAAGATCCCCAAAGACAAAAGATCCCCAAGAAAATTTCTACGGTTTTTCTAGGGGGTGAAAAAATTTTTCTTTTAAATCGTATAAAAAAGAATGAAAACTATATGAAACCACCGAAAAATGTACCCTACACCCCGAGAAACGACAAGAAATTCCTTGGGGATCTTTTGTCTTTGGGGATCTTCTGCGTCGACCAATAGTACAAAAAAAAGTAGACCTGGGTTTCTTAACCCTTCTTCCAAATACTCGAAGATCGGAATATAAATACTTTTATTCCGCACACACAAAATAAATATAACGCACACGACTCGTCGATCCTTACCAAACCGAACGAGTGAGGAAAGGAATGAATGAAAAGGCAGGGGAAAAAATCAGAGGGGACAAAACATCTTAAAAGGGGGTCAAAGGGGATAGATCACCAATAAGAAATTCAAATTCATATAAAAGGGTCGGATAAGGTCAGATCCCGCCCCTCTGAAGAAGACGGTCCCTCGTCTTCGGATCACAAGCAGCGCCGCAATTCGAGCTGTTAACCGAAAGGTCGTCTGGTGGTGAACTAGCTACAGCTTCCATCAAAGCGCGGAGACGGAGACCAAACGAGCATAAACTACGACCATTTGCCGAATTCCATGGCTTTAGGCCTGATTCGCAATGTTCCCGACCCCTATCGAACTTCGAGTTCCCTCTTTTTTCTCCAGAACAAGTTCTTTCATGGTTACATTTCGATGCAATTTGGGCAGTATATTCTCGCCATTTCCTCATTCTTTCATCGGCCCATTTCAGCATTCCATCATCGAATCCGGGATCAATCCCTTTCTTCCTTCCGGCCATTCCTCCCGCCCCTCTGAAACCATCAATCGTCCTCGATTGGTCCTGATCGAATTTTCCACTTCCGAAGTTCATCTTCATCCGCCTTTTAGTCCAACGAAATCCGCGCAAGTTACCATCATTTCCGCGATTTAGTCCAAACTCCGAATCCGATTTCCGATCTAGGGATGCTACCTTCAATCGACGCTTCGACCACTTGACACTGACGCCATCGCTCAATGGTCGACGCAACAGCGGAAAACACACAATTTGGGGACGAAGGTCCGAATTGCTGAATAAATCGATTGGATTATCCGGAACCATTTCATAGTCCGTAGAACCCTGATTACGACCTGACCATTCGAGATTCTTGTCAGTTGTGTCGGGACAATTAATACTTTCTGAAAAATCCGTGATGATTTGGGGTGATTCTTGCCGGTCCGCGTCCATGTCTCGATGCAACAAATTATCTCCATATCCAAATTTCTTCGCTAGAATTTCGGTCGGGTCCAAATATGGCAAACCCACACGATTCCCAATATCCATTTCGGGGAGTTCCGGGACTTTTTGTTCCATCAATTGTCGGGGTACCATATTTACTCTGGGCTTTCCTACCACACAAGGGTCTTGACGTTTTCCAGTCAAAACGCATTCGGATCTATCTACGTTTCTGTTCATCCGCGCTAGATCCTGACGTAATAAGTTGCGACGTTCCCACAGATCCTCAGCTGCTCCGCGGCAATATTCCGCAAATTCCGGGTCCCTTGAACTTTGCTCTCCTGCCAATTGAAGCATTTTGGCGATTTTTCGGGTTAAATGATCAATTTGCTGTTCAACCGAAGGTTCGCGAGTCGGTTGCTCACTCTCGAAATTCGGGAAAATACGGCGCGAAATCCTGCACATATGCCGGGTACACATGCTGATTGGATGGCAGCACATTCCAGTAATGCTGCGTGGTCAGGTCGAATTGTGGGATAAACACTTGTCCATGCACCGGATACATGTATCGATTGGGTGAGTACACAGCCAAATTCTCAGCATCACATCCAAATTGATTTTGTTGATGACTCCGCATCTTTCGTTCAAAGCTTCGCAAAAATCGTCCAGCCCGGATCGATTTTTCGGCGACTGATCAGCTCCTCCAAAGATGTCGCTTTTTCGTTCCAACCCGGAATCGAAAAAGGTCAAAAGAGTGGTCGCCCAGCCCGGCACGACACAATACTGTCCAGCCCGGATCAGTATGCTCAGAACTTCAAAGAAGAATAATTTATCGCCCAGCCCGGCACGATAAATTAGTCGAATAACACTGCTTGCCTATCGTCCTAGCCCAGGATCGATAGCAAAAGACGCGAAGATCAGCAAATTCCGAAGCTGTAGCTGTCCCAAGTCGTTCCCTTGGTCGCGCCAAATAGTACAAAAAAAAGTAGACCTGGGTTTCTTAACCCTTCTTCCAAATACTCGAAGATCGGAATATAAATACTTTTATTCCGCACACACAAAATAAATATAACGCACACGACTAGTCGATCCTTACCAAACCGAACGAGTGAGGAAAGGAATGAATGAAAAGGCAGGAGAAAAATCAGAGGGGACAAAACATCTTAAAAGGGGGTCAAAGGGGATAGGTCACCAATAAAAAATTCAAATTCATATAAAAGGGTCGGATAAGGTCAGATCACAATATTCCTACATGTGGTAGTGCTATCATGTGACACTAAATTCTTTTTTTATAGCTTTAAATTTTTTTAAAAATTGGACAATTTTCTTAAGAGGACTGTTTTTTCAACGCCAGAGTGAGGTCAAGATAACTTCCACCATTTACCGTATTTTTACCGTACTGGTATTAAATTTACAATCTCAGCTGAAAGGTACCACTAAATTGGAGGGTAGCATTAAATTAGAGGGTACCATTAAATAAGAGGAAATACGGTAATTTAATCAGTGCTTTTCGTTTCGAACTCAAATGATGATGATTTAAATTGATCTTGTTTGCTCTGGCGACCGCAGAATAACAAAAATGCGCATCAGAAAAATATGGAAATCTGGTTTCTTCATTTGAGCCAATAATTTTTCGAAGCGATTTTTTCCCTATGTTAATTAAAAAGAACGAAGCACGTATGATCAGCTTATGGAAAATTTATATTGCACAAAATCGTTTCAGAAAATTATAACAAAGGGATTTCCACATTTTTCTGACGCCTATTTTATGCTAAAAAGGCATTTATAGGGCTGGCAAAGGTATGGAAAATCCATAATTTTCTACGCACTTAGAATGTGACCTGGGAATCACAAAACACGATTCGTCCATATTTCGGCATTTTTGGAAAAATTCTTAAGCAAAATGTAGCTCCAGGCAATGTGGGCTGTTTTTCTCCAAAAAGCGCCAATGTGAAATAATCAAAAAAAATTCTAAAGCATGCTAATTTCTGCAAAAATATTATGCTCTATCTTTTGGTCTTTTTAGTTTTACGCGAAATTCGATCAAAAGGCTCTTTTCGTGTAACTCTATTTTTCGATATTTTCGTAAACTCTCAAACGTGTTGTTCGCGATATGTGCTAAAAACGCGGCGGTATGTGGTACGGTAACCCCTTGTCCACACTTATTCAATATTTTATTCCAGATTTTAAGAATAGTTCAAAAGAAATATTACTTAACTTTTTTGCGGATGATCTAAAAGCTTATTCAATTAATATATAAACCAGTTTTAAAAATATTGTAATGAAGATGCTTGAATATAAACTTAAACATCAGATAATTAATTTTAAAAAAATCAAAATTAAATTCAAAATATAAAATTAAAATTTTAATTTATTATTAAAGAGTGAAAATTTAAAACTTTAACAACCCGTGGAATTTTATAAAAAGAATATAAAAAACATTACTATTCTAAAATTATTAAATCCTGCCATATAATACCATAAAAGATAATATAAAATAAATATCATATTTTTCTGTGAAAGAGATAATACTGTTTTTACTCTTAAGGATTTGTCTATCAATTCACCGAGCAACCAAGATTCATTTCCTTATCACAAAAATATTATTTATGTATTAAAAATAATTCATAGATAATATCCAAAATGACGAATGGAAAATAAATTGAGCAAATGAAAATTTATAACAGAAATATCTAAAATAAATAAGTAATAATCATAACTATTAAATTATGCCGGTATAAATTTTTATTCTTATTTAATAATTCCTTTCATTATTTAATTATTTATTATTTACTTTAAAAAAATAATAATTATTAATTATATGATATATTCTTCAAATGAAGTTAACAGCTTAAATATCTTAATATTTTTTATTGAACAAAAAATTTGTATTAAAAATCTAATGAAACAAATTAAAAGTGAAAATGNATATATATATTGCCGAATTTTTTCTCATGTTCCCAGCTCAGATTACCACCCATCATTTTTCATTTTACTAGTCCTTCAAATGGCGTATAGAGCCAATTTTGCCTCATTCAAATATAATATCCGAATTAATCCAAATAAATGATGTGATATAGTGGAAAAGAAAAGGAAAAATATTCATTCAAAATAACCTAAAATGATTCCTATACTGACTCATTATAGGTATTTAAGAACAGAAAAAACTATTTTTACCAACGAATTTTTGTCTGAAAATTTGAAATCAGTCATTTAAATGGGTTTGTCCCTATTAGCTTCAAAGATTAATTTTCACAAGATAGAAATACTTATTGTATAATTTAAAAGTAGGGATATAAACAAAGAAATGTGATCCGGATTATTACCGGGATTATGGATCCGGGAATTCTACAGTTCAGATATTTTCAGATTTTACAATCAAAAAGGTAGCGTTTGCTATTCACTAGCGATGGCCAAAGGCACTGTTCGGTCCGAAACCGAAAATAACTGAAAATTCTAAAATTCTTCGGTCGGTTATATTCGGTTACAAAAATGAACTCGAAAAGCGGAAAAGCAGAAAATAACGAGGTAAACCAACCGATTCCTCTAGTATTCAAGCGAATATAGGTAATTCAAAAACGAATGAACAAAAAAATCTACAAATTTCAGTAATGATATTTTCTATATCTTCTCTACAATTTTGAATTCTTTCACCCTTGCCAAAAGGTTGAAGAAAAAATCCTGTATGTGGATAAAACCAGTTTGATGGAAGTTTGACTCCAGCGGTCGAATGAAAAACCCGCATCTTGATTCATCCATTCTCTGATTTTTTATGATTTTTCAAACTTTCAGTCTCATTTTTAACAATTTTCTATTAAATTGTACCATTTAGGGCATTTTGATTCAAAAAATTTGAAAAATAAATTTTCAACTTGATAATTCGTCCAAGGCAAAAGTGCAGAACAGGTCATGATTTCTGAAAATGTAAATTTTTCGGTTTTTTCGTTTTTGAATTATGTTCTCTTAAATCCCAAATATAATTTTTTATAACCCGAATTATTAGTAATTCGACGTCAAAAATGCCCCTTCGACTGCCAAATGAGCTGGTGGCCGAACTTTGCAAGTGGATAAAGCCGAGACTGGACAATTTTTGCTACATCCACAGGAAGGACGAGCATAAACGCAGTTCGGATGTGCTACTCTCTTCCGCAAAAATGTTCATCTTTCTGGAGAAGCAATTTCGGCATCAAAAGGGTAATTAAAGAAATTCGCGAAAAAAAATTCAAAAATAGAAGAGAAATTATTAATTAGATGAAAGAAATCTTCAATCATTCTCAAAATGAATAATTTTGTAAGCTAAATTTGGAATAAATAGATAATTTTTTATCAAAAAGAATTTGCTTTGGTAATACTAAAGTTTAGCCCATCCTCCCCTTTAACCCTTTTTGGGTCATAAAATAATATCTTTGAAAAAATTGCCAATTCCTTGTATTAAAGGGTTTTCGATTCTGACCCATAAAAATTGGCGACATCATCTTTTATTCGACTTTCACGGGTTGGTCCACTCTTTGATTTTTATGATTTCTTTAAAACAAAAATGGGCCTTTTTAATAGAAAATTGGCCAAAAACGTGATTTTTGGTCGAAAGTTGGTATATTGTGTAGTTCGTGGGAAAAAATATAATTTTTGACGTATCAGTTGAGTTTTGAAGTGATTATCGGGAATCTACTCACTCGAAAAGCCTTTAATACAATAATTTGGCGATTTTTTATATTATTCATTAAAGAAAAAATGTTTAAAAAATTCTCAAATAGGTCCATACGTTTAAATTATTGTGATCCCCCCATCACCTTAAGAACTACACACTTGCAAATGGTGCGGAAGAGTAGCTTATGGGTTCTGGCCCGAAACCAAAATCTGTCTCAATTGCTTGGTGGTGAGTTTTATCCAAAACTTTTCAGACAAAAAAAAATATTAATTTGGATGAAAACAACAGATTGAATTGTGCGATTCATATACACAGTAGAAAGTGTTTAAATATACCAAATAAACTCTATTAGTTCCCCGGAGGTCTTATTTTTCAACCCCTCTGTAGGTGGGGGGTCTATTGGAGGGGTGGCACGTGGCGCGACTTCGGGATACCGACCTATAGGGACCATTGTTATTCGGCTCAAACGAAACATAGAAAAAGAATTTCTAATAAAAAAAATAAATTAGCTACAAAAAAAGCCTAAGCCCATTCGAATTGGCTCAATCCAAAAAAAACTTATTGCCAAAATACTCTGAATCTGGCCGATAATTGTACATATTTTGACCATAACTTTTTATGCAGTGGGCCAATTCGAATGGACATATAGGCTTGGCTTATTTTGTTGCCAATTTTTTGTTCTATTTTTTGGTAACAAAATTGTTTTTTAAGTTGCGTTTGAGAAGAGATATAACAAAATCCCCAAGTGTCGGATAGCCGGCTCCCAATAGGAGGGGGTGGCTTATTTTTAAACCGTGTGGCACTATTTTTTGAATGATGGAATGGGTGGGCGATAAATGTTCGGACTCGGTCGATTGAGTCTGTACGATTGAGTCTCCAGGGTGGAAAAATAAAAATGGTTGCAACTCGGTTCAAACTCAACCTAGAAAAACAAGCTTGGTGTTATAAGATAGCACTGAATGTCTGCTACAAAATTTCAAAAGAGAGTATTCGAAATGGCCAAATGCAAAAAAAGTTATGGCCAAACCTTTGGCCAAAATCACGATTTTATGGCTTAATATGGCCATAGCTTTTTTTGCACTTGGCCATTTCGAATAATCTCTTTTGCAATTTATAGTGTCCGTAAAATGCGTCAGTAAAGCCAAATAAGTAAAAAAAGGCGGAAAATGAAAACAATTGAAAACAGGACTCTCTAAGGCTATTTTTTTGAAAAATAATTCTTCTGAAAATTTTAAATCCAAAAAATTCCTAAATCTTTTTCCATCAATTTCGTTCCAAAATCTTGAAAAAAAATTTGCCTATCGCGATGTTTTAAAACTTTAAAAAGTTTAAAACAATTTATAGGTAGTTGCATTTTAGAACAGCTATTATCAACTTAACTATTGAATAATTAATGATTTCAGTAATTTAGAAATTTTTGCAAAAAAAACTAAGGTTACCGTCCTATTTTCCATTGTCTTATTTTCCGCTTTTTGAAAAATTGGTTTATTACTGTCCCATTTTCTAAAAGACCCCTTTTCCGGGAGCCTCACCGTTACCCTATATTCAGTGAATACAGAGGTATATCAATTGACAAAAGCTTCTAATAAAGATTATTTGATAATTTTTTAAGTGAATTTTTGCAAGAAATTAAAAAGATCGGGTTTCAAGTTTCGGGCCGAATTTCGGTCTCGAGACTTGGGGAGATTTGGGTCTGGAGCAGCACTATTGGCCAGTCATCCACGGTCGGGGTCGTTTGGGCGCCGCCGTTTGGGCGCCAGCGATAATAAACTGGTCATAACTTTTTTATGAAAGCATAGATTTTTTACATCTTGGTATTAATAGATAGCCCTGAATGTCTGCTACAAAAATGCAAAAGAGACAATCCGGTTTGACCAAAATGAAAAAAAGTTATGGCCAAGTTAAAGCATAAAAACGTGGTTTTGGCCAAAGATATGGCCATAACTTTTTTCAATTTGGCCAAACCGGATGGTCTCTTTTGCAATTTTGTAGCAGACATTCAGGGCTATCTATTCATACAATGATCTCAAAAATATGCGCTTTCAGAAAAAACCACAATATTTTCAACTAATACCTATCTAATAATCATTTTTTTTGTTTTTAACAAAAAAAATGAATTTGTATATTATTGATTAAATAAATATTATCTACAAAATAAAATCGGCGTAAAAATCTTGTAGAAATCAACTTTTATTTTCGGCGCTATGATTTTATGACGCGAAAACATTCCATGTTAAATTGTTGTTGTTTGTTATCTTTTTCCTCGATTTATCCATTTTTATTTGCTATTTTGCAAGAAGGAATTCGCTTCAAAAGATCATAGAAAAGTCCATTTCTATCGGGAGAATATTTTAATTTTAAGTGTAAGCTTATACAGATTGGCCACTGTGCAAAAAAGTTATGGCCAAAATCACACAGATTGGCATTATTATTTAGGCCTTAATCCGGATAGGCTTATACTTATTTTGTAGCTAATTTTATGCTCTTTCGTTTGACCCCAAGAAATTTTTTCCAAATTAGTTTTAAGCTGATTTATGGCGGTTGGCGCTCAAACTCCCTTTTCTTAATGGGGGGGGGGGGGGGGGNAGGGATTTAATAAATTTTTACGGTAGTAGGATTTTTAATTTTTGAAATTTTTTAACGATTTTGTAGTTCAAATTTTTCCAACCGATCAAAAAGACCCTCTATTTTAAGACACGGCCTGAATGTTGGCTTACTTTGTTCTTCTCACTTTGAAGACCGAGATGTGATGGCTTTCAAGCGCTCGATTTGTATTGACGTTAACATTGTGTTTTAATATTTATTCAATATTTTTAATAAAATCAAAAATCAATATGGTTAAATAAGATAAGATTGGAAAAAATAGGGAAAAATTGCTATGATTTTTTAGATGCCATAGCATTTAAAAAATAATGCCAAAACTCAATGGCTTTAAATGTAAATGTATTTGATGGCGAAATTAACAAATACATAAATTAACGGTACTATGTAAATATGTGTACTACTTACAAAACGCAGATGGCGAAACATCGGTGAGTGCTATTCGGTCTTTCCTATAAACCGATATGTTAATATCTTTGGTTTGTAGTAAAAAGGAATTCATTTTATTGAGCGGTGGTTGGTAAGAAAATTAATCAGTTTTTTGTTTAGTTTTTAAATTAAATATAATGGAGATATAGGCGGCCCCAATAGGGGCTGCCTGAAAAAATTTTGAATTTTGGCACGAATTTGTTAAGAAATTTTGTCTTTCAACCTTTACTCTCAAATCAACAAAAATAAAAAAACATGGCTAAAATTTTCCCTAAAATTTTCAAAATTTCGTCAAAAATACCATTATTAGGGGTGCATTTTGGTCCCGGTTAGTCCCGGACTTGAAAACCAGGATCGGGATTTCCCGGTTTTTGAAAACCGGGACTGTGGTCCCGGGGTGACCGGGAATCCCGGACCGGTCCCGGTCCTGTGCAACCCTAGTTTGAACCCCCCTTTTTTTTGAAAAAAATTTGATATCCCCAAAATGGCCTAAAACCACATCCTAGGGTCAGTTTTTGCTGAATCCGATTCTGACGTCAATTTTGACGTACTGCGTCATCTGACGCACTTTTTTGACGCAAAATTTTTTTTCACGAAATGAGGAAAATTAGTGGAAAAATAACAAAATTAATGTTCACGTTCACATGGGTAAAATTCTGAAATAGAAAAAATTTCTGATCACCAAAGTTGCGCCACATAAATTCGGGAAAATAAATGTCATAAGTTTGGGAAGTATTGCCATATTTTGCAACTTCTGGCACCACATTTCATTGGTTTATCCATGTGAACATTAATTTTGTTGTTTTTCCACTGATTTTCTACATTATGTGAAAAAAATTTCGGCGTCAAAAAAGTGCGTCAGATGACACAGGACGTCAGAATCGGATTCAGCGTCAAAAACTGACCTTATTGTTGGGCCATTTTTGGGTCATCAAATTTTTTTCAAAAAAGTAGGGCTACAAACCGCCGATATTATGTAGTTAGCGCGAAATAACTAATGTATCTGAAACGAAAAAATGTAAAACACTGATAAAAAAACGCCGTAATACAGAGTACGGTCTTTCGTGATTTCGCTGTTCTGTAGCAAACGCCGTGAGCACACGTATACTCTTTTTCTCTGCCTTTATTCTTTCCTCATTTTCTGCTTCTCTTTCGCATTGGAAGAAAGGATAGAGAATGCGGTAGTCTGCTTCTTTCCTTTTCAGAGGCGTTTCCCAATGTCGTTCTTCGGCCAGCTACAGGATCAAAAATTCATTTTGATGTTCAAAGTTCAAGATTGGAAAAATTCAGGATTGAATAAAAAGTTTGATAAAGTCAAAACCCCAACCTCCTGAGGCATAGATTCTAAAAAAAATCAGTGGAAATTTTTTTACCGCCATAAAGTGTAAAGTCGAAGGTTACCCGCTTTAAAAAAAATTTTACGTTTTTTTCTCCGAACATTAGGTCTTAAAGGAGGGGATAAATTTAGGTTCTAAAAAAGCCTAAACTTTAGATATAGGACGTATTTTAGGGATTTGGGCTAACTTTAGATCTGAAATTATTCCAAAACTATTCATTTGGAGTCATATCGCTAGATGTGCAGAAGATAAGACCGAAATATGTCCATGGTAAAGTGAGTTTGGAAAGAAAATTTATCGACACGAATACTTTGAGATGAGAGATAGAAGTATTGAGTATTATTTTGAGGAAAAGATCGGAAGAAAATGTGAGAGATAAAGGGAATTTAGTTTTGAAAACTTTTCTAGCATCAATAAAAGGTTAAAAGACGCTCACTTCATCATTTTTCTATTCTTATTTTAAATATTTTTGAAAATTTATATTTTTTCAAATTTTATACCAATTTATTTATCCATTTTCAGCATTAATATATTATTTTTCTTCCATATTTTTCACCAAATTTTTGCGCCATCATCACAATGACTCCGGTGGGTTGATGGCCTTCGGCAACGGACTCTCTCCTTCATCGTAGAGAAATGTCGTGGACTTCACTGATTCAATAGGTTTATTTTATCAGAAAATTAAGGTTTTTTACACTAAAAATCCTGAACTTTGCTCATTAATTTTAAGACCAAACATTCAATTTTCTCTCGATTTTATTTTTAAAATGACCATTTGTTTTTGGTTTGAACAAAAACTTATGGAAAATTTTCATTGGAAAAAATAAAAAAAATAGAGCCAGTGGTTTAGCCAGAAAATTTTTGGGGGTGCCCGAGGCTTCGAAGGTACCACAAGAGAAAATTTTGTAAATTAAGCCCTTTTCTCAAAAATTGGTCATTTTTTGGCTTTAGGCAAATTTTTTAAGAAGAAATTTCTGTATTTTGGAGAAAATTTTGAGGTTTTAGAACCATTTCTATAGAAAATTAATCAATCCGAGAAGTCTGGGTCTAAAAAGTCCGGACCCGGATCCCGGATTTTTGGAAACACCCCAGGACCGGATCCGGGAAAAGTCCGGGCCCGGATTCGAGCTCTATTTTTTTAATGCTAGAAACCTGTAGAAAACCCAAAAAAAATTTATACATTCGATCTTTTTCAGGTTTATGAAAAATGAATTCAGGGGAAATTTATTCGATTTAGATGCATTTTTGTTAATTTGTTGCACGTTTTGAAAAATAAAATGATGAAATTTTTCGCTTTTTGAGTCCCGAGACTCAAAAAAAGTTAGTCCCAAAAAGTGTCACTTTGCAACTAGCGCCGAAATTTTTTATCA
>LDKF01000984.1:8730-20920 GCA_001026735.1 Rotylenchulus reniformis
CACACACACACACACACACACACACACTCTCTCTCTCTCTCTCTCTCTCTCTCTCTTGCTCTTCATTTAATGACATTGTTGATCAGATCAGTTGCCACCCCCAAACTTTGATCCCTGTGATCCACCAATTGCTCTCTGCCTCTTAATTCCCCAATTTCTTGGCTATTCATTCATTCTGGGCCAATAAACGAGATCATAAGAAGAGGACGAGACTTGGGCAACCAAAATTCCAGGGCCCACCGAAACCCTTCCCCTTCCCTTACCCCGAATGTATACATAAAAGGATTGATTAAAATTAGTGTATTGAATGTTCGAATAATTCTAGAGAGAATTGTGCGATTAGCTTACAAGTTAGTAGAAGGCGAATTCTTATTAATGATCTGTAAACTAGAAATATTGTACTAGATAAGGCCAGCAGAGATGTTATCGAAAATTTTCAGAAAAAATGACATCATTTGCTTACCAAGTCTGCACTGCTTTCGACTATCCAACCAACTGAAAAATTGTTTTTTTATATATATATATATATATAAAAGTAATGAAAATTAAAGACGTGACTTTTCTCATTCAAATTTTTTGATTTCCTATTGTATTCTGCATATTGCCTTCCAGGTCTTAAGCCAATTTTCTAAAAGAAAATTTTTCATGTAATATTTTTAGATTTAGGGGAAGGGCAATAGAATTTTTCAATCGGCACCCAAAAAATTTGAGTGACAAAAAGTCGAATCTTCCATAAATCGGCCATTATTCTCTCACTTGAAGCCGTCACTCCGGTGAAATACATCAAGGTGGGGCGGGAACAGAACATGGAGCCGGTGAGGGACAGGAAGCTGTGGAGGAAGCCGAGGATCCACAAGATGGCCAAGTCCATGAGGCCGATGAAGAACAACAGCTGGTAGCAGGTGCTCTCGCGACGATGTTTCCAGATGGAGCACATGCATGGGATGTAGAGAACCTATGGAGAATAATCTAATAGAAACCCCCTTCCAAAAAAGCCATCCAATGAAAGAATATTATAGGCCCTCGTTCTATAAATAGAAGACTCGCTTCCAATAGAACCTCTAATCCATAGAAATCTCCATTTGAATTTGCGAGTGCTAGTTAAAAAAGTGCCAAATGCAAAGGTTTGGCCGGAAACTTTCTTAAACGATTTGCTAGGCAGAAAGTCCATTATGCAGAATTTTTATGCTCTATCTTCTGGTCTTTTTAATTTTTTTTCTGCAAAAAGCTCGAAATTACCCGAAATCCCAAAAATAGAATTTTTAGGGAATATTTCAAATTTTTAGCCGATTTGGAAAATTTAAAAAACTAGTAGATAGGGAATAAAATTCTGCACGATGGCTTTTTATAATTTCTGCCTAGTAAGTCTTAAAAAAGTTTTCGGCCAACCCTCTGCATTTGGCAACTTTTTTAACGTATTACCACCGAATTTACGCTGTACCAAATTTTTTTTGTTAAATTGAAGTTCTTTTATCATTTATGGAGATAACATGAGAGTAATTTTTCAAGCAAAATTTAATTAAAATTTTTAATTTTTGCCTTTCTATGGTGAAAGCACTACTATTATAATGTGGCACTATGAGAGGTGAAACATCATAATATATGGGTATCGGCCATCAGACAAGAGGGACTTCATAAAGGTGATCTCTCAAAAATCTGTGCTTTTGGAAAAAAGTTATGACCAGTTTATTATCGCTGGCGCCCAAACGACCCCGACCGCAATTACCGTAACCCGGTCTGCTGTTGGTCATCGGCATGTAAAATTGAAAGCGCTGATAACAATCCTTTAATGATCAATTAGTTGTTCATTAGGGAAGGATTGTCATCTCCGTAAGGAGCCCCTGTGTCCATCGTGAATTTGTAGGCCGTCCTGTCTACAAAAGTTATATAGTGCCAAGTATAAAAAAATTTGTTGACATTAATTCCTTTTTCTACGGTAGTTTCCTGTTAAGGGGGGGGGGGAACAAACTTTTGACGAGGAGGGGGCAAAAAAATGGAGAAATGAAATTTTATATATTATTATAAAAATTCGTTTTATATAAAATTGTTCAAAGATCAATCGAAAAAGTCTTTAAAAACTTATTCGAAGCAGTTCATGGAAAATTGATCACATCATTAAGTTTGGAACAATAACGTGCTGAGTCTATCCGTAAAAAGTATCAAACTGGATTTTGAATGCAAAATTGGTGCTAAAATAATTATGAAAATTAAATAGAAATCACGAAAATATATTTTGATTATTGTCTAATTGATTTGCCTGATTATTTCTTCCTCAACCAACAATTTTTTGGCGAATTTTACATTTTACGACATAACTTAATTATCGGCCAAAATTCATTTCTTAACATCGACTTTTTTATCAACTCCAACCAAAAAAATTATTTTACCTAAAATCATTTTAAAAAATTAGAAATATAAGTTTTTTATTTTTATTTATTTTTTCATAATTTTTTTAGCAATAATTTTGCACAAAAAATCCATTTTGATACTTTTTGCGGAATGACCTAGCACCGAAAAATAATGTCTTAATTTTTTTTTACAATATTCGAGTGGAACTTACGCAATTTTTTAAATAGCATATATTTCGATTCAGAAAAAATCCACAAATTTCTAATTTTTGATCTATGAAGTCTCCGCTGCAGGTGCCGATGCTGTCGGGTCACTGACTACTCGAACATTGACAACTCGAACACTGACTGTTCCCAAGCGTAATAACTTGACCTTAGCACATCCTAGAAAAATGTTCCTGATATCAAAAGATAGAGCATAATATTAGCTACGAAATGAGCCATAACTCATTTCAATTGGCCAATTTCAAAAAAAGTTATAGCCATCATATAAAAAAAATTTTTTTTAATGAAGTTATAGCCATCAAAAAATCAAGAAAAAGGCCATTACGAGTGATTATCTTTGCCATAACTACCGTAAATTCTTTATTATAAGGCCTAGGCCTTATATTTTTCAACCTCGGTCGAAGGGGGGCCTTATAATAGAGGGAGGCCTTATATTAGAGGGAGGGCCTTATATTTTTCAATCCAATAAGTCGGGGTGGAGGGTGGCCAAAAAAGTGCAATGTCTTTTGTTCAAAATCGATAAAGAGGCCCTTATTTGAAAATATTTGTTTATTTTTTTGGTAAAAAACAATGAAAACTCCACTTAAAAAACTATTAAACTACTGTCTATGGCATCAATTCCGTCTAGAGAGGCCTTATAATAGAGGGGGACCTTATAATAGAGGGAGGGCCTTATATTGTTAAACCTATATCGAAGGGGGGCCTTATATTAGAGGGAGGCCTTATAATAGAGGGAGGCCTTATATTAGAGGGAGGGCCTTATATTTTTAAACCTATGTCGAAGGGGGGCCTTATATTAGAGGGAGGCCTTATAATAGAGGGAGGCCTTATATTAGAGAATTTACGGTATTTTGGTTTTGGGCCAATACAGATGGGACTAAGCTCATTTTGTAGCTAATTCTAATTTAATGCTCAATCTTTTGACAGCAAGAATATCTTTCGAGGTTGTGTTTTACGTCGAGGTATAAGGCTCGGGAAAATTTAGTGTTCGAGTTGTCTGGACACCGTTACAAATCCTTCGTTTATGACCACAGGGTTGAATTCAACTTTGCTTGAAGAACATTTTTGCGACATCGTAAAGGATGGTCTTGTTCAGCAACAGACTTATATTTCGCAATTCTGAAATTAAATGTTCTAATTTTTCTCACTTAGCTCGGAAGGACAATTCTTGTTTGAATTTTAATTTTTTTCATAAAAAATAAAAATTTTGCGTCTTTTCATTTTGGGTGAAATGGAAGGCCCCTATTAGAATTAGATTGATTTAAAAAATGGAAACTGTTTTATTTTTGAACAAAGAGGTCTTGGTACATAAAATAGCTGCCAATATAAATTTTGAAATCCCTTTTTGCGAATTTTTTTGAAGCGATTTTCTGTAATTATTTGGCGCCTTCCTCCAAGGACAAATAGATACATAATTAAAACACAGAAAAATAATGTTAATTTTTGGTATCAATTAATTTTAAAATCAAATACAATTATTTTAGATGTTCAGATTTTTATGGAGTTTGCTTGGCCAAAATTATAAAAGTTTTTTTTTCTTTTTATTTTCTATATTAGGCTCACTCTTAATGGAAAGCAGTAGACTCCATAAAACTCGGTGAAATGGATAATTTTTGCAANAGATTGATTTAAAAAATGGAAACTGTTTTATTTTTGAACAAAGAGGTCTTGGTACATAAAATAGCTGCCAATATAAATTTTGAAATCCCTTTTTGCGAATTTTTTTGAAGCGATTTTCTGTAATTATTTGGCGCCTTCCTCCAAGGACAAATAGATACATAATTAAAACACAGAAAAATAATGTTAATTTTTGGTATCAATTAATTTTAAAATCAAATACAATTATTTTAGATGTTCAGATTTTTATGGAGTTTGCTTGGCCAAAATTATAAAAGTTTTTTTTTCTTTTTATTTTCTATATTAGGCTCACTCTTAATGGAAAGCAGTAGACTCCATAAAACTCGGTGAAATGGATAATTTTTGCAATTTTCACTACGTAAACCCACCAACGATGAATGAACTACAAATGTCGTAGCCGATTTTGCATCTACCAAATTTAAGTTTATTTTTTTTAAGTTATTGGTTCGGTATTTAACAGCCTGATCACTAAAATTTTCTCATCCCACACCAAAATAAAAAGATTTTTTCTACTTTATAAAAGGCAATATTTTCGGTTGACTGACTCAATTTTCGCGTCGACTACAACAAATTTACAATTTTATGTGTATTTTTCATTATTTATTTCATCAATTTTGGTGTGTCCCCGATGAATAATTCATCCGTAACTTCCTCTCCTCCGCCTGATTTTGTTGTTGCCACCACAATTGTAATTTTGAACTCCGTGGAGTTGTTACCTCTCACAGCCCTGTTCTTCATGGCCTTGGTCAACTTTAAGGTAATTCCGAAAAGTCTAACGGGAATGCAAAAAGATCAGAATTATTATATATTAATTGTGAAAAAAAACTATAAAAAATAAGAGAAATCTCGAGAATCCCCGAATTCAGGGACCACCCAAGTGGGGACGCCCTCAAAGTCGGAGATAAGAATTTCCCGAAAATCGAATTCTTAAGCTTCAAACCATTCGAGTTGTTTCGCAATTTGTTCATCAAAATAATCACCCTTTAGCTGAGAAATGTTTCAAGTAATGAAGATAAATTTACCCTGAAAACAATTTTAATTTTTAGGAAAAAGCCTAAACTCGTAAACGTAACATTATATGTTTTTGTTTGGCCTGTATGTTTTCATAATTTTATTAAAATTTTATAAAAAAAAATTTACATGTAAAACTAGACCTTTTCATCACTGTATTTTTGATTTTCTCTACCAAAAAGATCATCCTGTGCTGTTCACTTCTGCATAAGAACCTGAAAGTTATCCTGTTGGCCCAAAGTGCAGCGATCGCAGTGTACGCCGTTGTGCGATTTGGCCGAAACTGTTGGTCTCTGGCCACTGGGCAGCTTAGCAATGGCGGAGCAACTTATCTGATCACACTGGATCTGATCACTTTCGGCAACATGATCGGCCACATTCTGATCATCGAGCGGACCATGGCCACGGTCTGGGCCCAGAGCTATGAGCAGTGGACGGGCAATGGGTTCAGCACAGGGTGGATCGCCATCATGGTATGTTCGAATTTTACATTTATTAAAAAATGCAAAAAATTAGTTACAAAATGAGCCTAGTCCCATCGGCGCCATATATTGATGGCGCCGGATTCTAAATTGATGGCGCCGGCGCCATCAATTTATTGCGCCGGCTTAAGAAATAAAAGCGCCACAAGGCATAGAAGGAAGGTATTAATGATATTCCCCCCTAATTCACCACAAATCGTCCTGTTCCGCAACCAAATTGTTCCCTGTGAGAAAACTTATGGCCAAAATACTGTGAATTTGGCCAAACTTATTGATTTAGTCACAACTTTTTCCATAGTGGTCCTAAACGCGCAGGCTTAAGCTTATTTGTAGCCAATTTTTTCTATAATTTTTCACATAAAAAAATTCAACTAGGCTTGGTTAGAACCCAGTTAGATTAATAAGAGCCGCAAATGGCGTATAACTATAACCCAAAAGCATGTATATGTTGTAGCCGATATCGAATTCAGCCGATGTGCACATCGGCTAGCCGATATCGAATCACTTTTTTCATCAAACCAAAAACTTTTTTTAGAAGCTTCCTAGGCCAAAACTATAAAAAGCTAATATGTGCAGAATTTTATGCTCTATCTTTTGGCCTGATTAATTTTTTGAATTTTGATTAAAATTTTGAAATTTTCGAAAAATTTTAAATGAATTTTTCGGAAATTCCAAAAATTTTCAAAGAAATTTGAAAATTTAATCAGGCCAAAAGATAGAGCATAAAATTCTGCACATATTAGTCCTTTATGGTGTTGGCCTAGGAAGCCTCTAAAAAATTTTTTGTTTTGATGAAAAAAGTGATTCGATACGTGCTGAGTCGTTTCGTCTAAAAGTACCATAATGGGCGTTTCGGCTAAAAGGCCAAAATAAAATTACTTCCTTAAAATTTTTTTATTAAACGATAAACAAAAAGTATAAAAGGCAAAGTTGTGCAGAATTTTATGCTGATTCGAATGGTATTTTTAATTTTCGAAATTCGGTCAAAAAGTTCAAAATATCCCCTAAAAACCCTAATTTTCGGTATTTCGGGATAATTTCGAACTTTTTGGTCGAATTTCGAAAAATTAAAAATACCATTCGAATCAGCATAAAATTCTATACATTTTTTCTTTTTATAGTTTTGGTCTAACTGGTTTAACAAAAAAAGTTTTAAGGACAAGTAATATTATTTTGGCCTTTTAGCCGAAACGACCTAGGACCGATTCGATATCGGCTAGCCGAATTCGAATTCGGCTGAAAGATTCGATTTCGGCTACAACATATACACTATACAGCCATGTTATATACTAGGGTTGAGCGGGACCGGGACCGGGACCGGGCCGGGATTCCCGGTCACCCCGGGACTGGAGTCCCGGTCCCGATCCCGGTTTTCAAAAACCGGGAAATCCCGGTCCCGATTTTCAGAGCCGGGACTGACCGGGACTGAAAATGCACCCCTAAGAATGGCATTTTTGGCAAAATTTTTAAAAATTTTAGTGAAAAGTTTAAGTTTCAATGGTGAGATTTCCCTAAAAATTTAAAAATTTTGCCCTAAAATGTCAATATATCATAACCAAAAATTCATTTTCGCCATTTTTCTTTAACCTATTCCGAACTCCATGCTTACCATATCCAAATTCCAAACCAAAATCAATGTTTATAGTAGATATATTAAAGGAAAAATTTCACTATGACTAAAACACCACGATAAATTAAAAAATTTAATTGGACACATTTAGTGCATTTCGCAAAAATCTTGGCTATATTTTGGCCAGAAACAAAAAAGACCAACTTTCTTAAGAAAAGTATCCCGGCAAAAATTGATCAAATTTCTCAAGGTAATTGGTTTGAAATCGCATTTTTTGATCCTTAATTCCTATCCTCTAAAATACGAAAAAATTAAATTTTTCGCATTTTTTGATAATTTATTGGCCTTGACCCCTTCCCTTACCATAAGAGAAATCAAGAAAAGATAGAAAATTTTTTAAAATTTTACTTCTATATATTATTTTTTTAATATGCCGTATTCTCTCCAATATAAGCCCCTTCTCTAATTGAAGCCCCCTCTCCAATAGAAGCCACCCTTCTGAGGGGGGTTGAAAAATAGAAGCCCCGGGGCTTCTATTGGAAAATAAGGTATTATAATTAGGGTCGTACATTTCCAGCAAAGTCATATTTTTTGCGGGCTCGGAACGGCCTGAAAATCACGTAAAAAGCACTTTTACCATGATTTGAACCTTCTAAAGTGGATTTCTAGTCATATTTTTGCATATTTTGGATTTTTCGGGCATATGGCATATGGCCGTCATATTTGGGCATTTTCGGGCATATTTTGGTCATATTTCGGCATTTTTAGAAGAAATTTGAAAATTTTACCTACAAATTATTCAGAACGCTCATATTTATCGTTCATATTTACAAAACAAAAATGATCAAATTCTTTAAGGGAAAAATGCAAATTTTCAGAAAAATTTTCTCCGGTGGCTTCTAATCGGGGCCACTGGCATTCTGGACCTGGAAAATATAATTTTTAATTTTTGTTTTGAAATAACATTAAAATGCAAAAGCCGCTTTAAAAATAGTTTAATATGGTTGTTTGAGCAAAATTTTTGTATTTTTAGGTCATATTTTAGCGAAAATTTCGGTCATATTTAAGGCATATTTGGAAAATTTGGGGCATATTTTGAGCATATTTCGGCATTTTTTTGGTCATATTTTATGGTCATATTTGTCATATTTTTGGGCTGGAAATGTACGACCCTAATTATAATATTATATAAAAAAAATAAAAATTTACAAAAAATAATGCAATTTTTGGCCTAAATTTTTTTCTTGGATTTTTTATTATATATTTTCCCAAGCCATTAATTTTTATTTACCTAAAAATTTTGATAATTGCAAACTTTTACAAAAATTATACAACCATTCAGGCTAAAAATTAGGCATTATTTTTTTTGTAAAGTTGTAAGATTTTCTGATAAATAATTGTGCTAAAAAAATTTGAAAATTTTTCGGAATTAAAAATTTTAATTTTTTAAAAAGGCCAGTCCCGGTCAGTCCCGGTCCCGATCCCGGTTGAAAAACCTGGTCCCGGTCCCGATCCCGGTTTTGCTAGTCCCGGTCAGTCCCGGTCCCGTTTTTTGTCAAAAATCCCGGTCCCGCTCAACCCTATTATATACACCATTTTTAGTTGCTAATGGTGCTGTGCAGCCATGTGGTTCCGTCATCATCAAACACAACGACCAATCTGATCAGCACCGTGGGGGCTATCACCGTTTGGACCCATTTGACACTCGTGTTCAGTGCCCTGGAGATCATTGTATGCCAATTATACTCCAATTATACTCTCGGCTGATTATACTCGAGAATAGAAACCATAAAATTATAAAATATAAGATATATAATAAATAATATAATCGGTACTTTTTTACTTTATGTCCTATTTTTGGCCCCCAAAAATTTCAAAAAAAATTTTCAAATTTTCGTTATTTATTGCAAAAATGGGTAATTTTTATTGCTGAATCCGATTTTGACGTCCTTTTTGACGTAATACATCATGTGACGTCATTTTTGACGCTGATTTTTAAAAAATGCCGCATATAAAAGCCGAAACAACTAGAAGTCCCCTGAAAATTTTTTTAGAATTTTTTCAAGAAATTAAAATTTTGAAATATTTGGGGCCAAAAATAGGAAACAAAATAAAAAATACCGTACAATCAAAATGACATTAATCAGAGGTCAAACTATCCCCTTTTTAAAGGATTGTTCTTTTACAAACTCTGAAATGACCAATGGTCCTTTACATATTATTCTTGAATTTTGGAAAAAAATTATTCAAAATATTTGCTAAAATGGCATCCACAATATAAACATGGCAACTTCTTTTTTATATGATCAGATATTTGCCTTGCTGAACCTCTACAACACCAACCGATATAAAAGTCAACACCATAACATGCCGATCAAGTACAACTTGGCGGAACGATACCAAGTAATTGAATGGAAAAATATTTTTAAAAAATAATAATTGAAGAATCATAATTTACAGAACCAACCAGGTTTTCGTAATTTAACTGGATCAGATTTGATCCCAATGTTGGACCATTAGGATTTAATCATTTTTGATGATCAGACTTCTAGAAAGAAATTGTCTCGTACTATCCATACAGCTAACCTGAATACGACATTTGCGGCTCTCGCTCTAACTGGGTTCATTCAAACCAAGCCTAGTGAAATGTATTTGAAAAATTAGCTCCAAAATGAGCCTAAGCCCGCTCGAATTGGACCAATAAGAAAAAAGTTATGACCAAATATTGAGCTTGGCCAAAATGCACAGTATTGGCCATAACTTTTTTACACATTGAATCAATTTGGATGGGAGTAGGCTCATTTTGTAGCTAACTTTTTTTTTATTTTTGACAACAAATCAGTTCTGTAGGGTTTAAGTTGATCCGTTTTATAGCTAATTGATCGTGCCGACCGAATTATTTTTCAATTTTTGAGCTTTCGGAGAACATGGCCACCGGCAACCAGCTGGGCCCCTCCTTCCTGGCCCACCTCGTCAACATCATGTGCTCCAACTGCATGGTGATAATGTTTTCCTGCCAGCTGGTGTCACGGAGTTCCGCGATCGGTCAGCTGGCTCCACACATGGTGTTTTTGATCCATGCGGTGACCAAACTGTCTATTGAGATCACTGTGATCACGTAAGCGAAAGTGATAAATGGAGAAAATTTTTATACAAAATTGACTCAATTTTGCAGAAATTTGTGCGGAATTTGTCTCCAAAAAAATACGACAAAATGCAGTAATTTTTGAGGGGTGGGGGAATCTCATGAAAAGCAAGCTTGGTTGAAAAAAAAGTGATCCGTCCGGCGGGCAATCATTACGAGAATGGGAGATCGCGTGAAGGAGAGAGCTAATGTAAGCTAGGTGAGAGAGTAGGGAGCGAGTGAAAGGTGAGAGAGTGCAGAGAAAAAGGTAAGAGTAGGGGGTGGGGTGGGGGTCATTAGAGTCCCGCACGTTAGAGTCCCCATGGAAGAAAAATGATTATAACTCATCAGCTAACAAGGAACCTAGAGAAATGGGCTTGGTGTCAAATCATAGGTCTAAATGTCTGCTATAAACTTGCAAAAAAGATCTTCCGGATTGGCCACGTAGAAAAAAGTTATGGCCAAGATAATCATCCATATTGGCCAACTTCCGAAAAATGTATATATTTTGACCATAACTTTTTTTTGCAATGGGCCAATTCGAATGGGCTTATTAGATTCAATTTGTAGCTAATTATTTCGTTTGAAGCGAGTTATAGCCTCGCGGGATACGTCTAATAAAGATCCAGTTCAGGGTGGCGATCTACAAACCACCAAAATGTGGCATTTGCTCATTTTCAGCCCGAAAAATGTGGCATTCTTGGTCAAAAATGTGGCAACAAATATGGCATATTTACATTTTGAAAAAAAAACTAAAATTATTAAAAAAACATTTATTCCGCATAATTCTCACTAATTTTCCGGGCAATTGTTGGTTGAAAATAAAGAAATCGTGTAAGAGTAGTCTCTAGCAGTGAAGTTGAGAGAGTACATACAGGAAGAAAAGTTCTTTGAAAGTTGAGAGAGTACAGGAAAAGAGGGTCAACGCAAATCATCCCCACGCTACAACTCATCCCCAGGGAGAAATCACTCCCACGCAAATCACCCCCGGACAACTCATCACCAAATCCAAAAACGAAATATCCCAAAAGACAAAATATATCCAAAATAAAAAATTCGAGTTCCGACCTGAGATTTTGAGAAAAATTTTCACAAGCCATAGAATTTCAAAAAATTCACATTTTCAAAAATTCTTCACTGGCCTCGGAATTTCAAAAATCATTGCCTGGAAATTTGCAAAAATTTTTCACAAGCCTCGGACTTTCCAAAAAATAGGCCTCGGACTTTCAAAAAAATTCACAAGCTTTGAATTTTAAAAAATTACGGGCCTTGGATTTTCCAAAAATTTTCATAACTCTAAAGATTTTCAACAATTTTTATTTTGGAGATATTTTGTCCATTGGGATATTTCGTTTCTGTATTTGGGGATGAGTTGTCTGGGGGTGATTTGCGTGAGGGTGATTTGTCCCTGGGGATGAGTTGTCTGGGGGTGAATTGTCCGGGGGTGATTTGCGTGGGGATGATCTGTCACTACGCCCAGGAAAAGAGAAGGATGAGAGATTGGGGCGAAATACAAAGGTGAGAAAGAGCAGTAAAAGGAAAAAAGAAAAAAAGAAAAGTCAAATAAGTTGTTCTCTTGCAGATTCCACCCGAAGCTGAACCGGGATCTTGGCGGAATCCTGGAGCGGATTTTTTGCCGCCCAAATCCCAGCCAAAATCGGGTGACACCCACCACACCGGCCAGAAACTTGGCCCAAATCCAATCCCAGTCCGAACAACACTACCGGATGCTTCAAGCAAATTGGGAGTGATATTTCTGGAGATCATAAGGCCGATCAATTTTTGTTTTACT
>LDKF01000984.1:26496-43535 GCA_001026735.1 Rotylenchulus reniformis
CGGAGTCGGAGCAAAATTGTTTCGGAGCCGGAGCCCGGAGTCGGAGTCGGAGCAAAAATTTCTCGGAGCCGGAGCCCGGAGTCGGAGTCGGAGCAAAATTTTCTGATTTTAACAACACTGGTTAGGGCAAAGCTTCGATTTTAAACTTTTTTTGTTGGCATATTAGGTAATTCGGATGAAAATTGGTAAAATAATTGCAAAAAAGTGATTTGAAATAGCCAGCATGATTAACATGGAAATATAATATATTTTGTTTTCGGAGTTGCAACTCATTAAGATTAATCAAAACATAACTTAAGTCTTGTAGTTGTTGCAATTTCTTAATTATAACAAACTGATGCTTTCTGAAATGGATATAGGTATGTAATGTAAAGGTTATACATATATAATCTATTTAAGGTGAGTTATTTTATTTAATATATGTTTTCGTAAATGGAGAAATAAACTCTGTTGTAAAATGGTATTTAAATGGGGAAAACCATTGAAAAATGGAGTAATATGTACAAAAATTTGAAAAATGGATTAATTATTTTAATTGGCGTGAAAGTATTGTAAGAAAAAAAATAATTTTGTTGTTAAAAACAACTAATAAATGTTACCCAAATTCCAAATCCCACAAAATATAAATCATACTTGTGGGAATACCTAAAAATAATACAAAATAAATAAAAAAAGACAATTGATTAATTAATTCTAGCCAATATTGAACCCTCCAGCAGAATATGAATTTGGTTATTTCACATTTTGCTAGTACTTTACCACCCTTTCGACCCTTCGAAAGTACTTCGTATTCGTACTTTTTCGTACTTTTATATATCTTTTCAGCCGTTATTTTGGCCGAACAAAAGTGAAAGTGACGAAGAATTTGTACTGTAATTGGGGTCGTGGTATCGGCGACCTCGACAGGGGCCGTCGGAGAAAAATTTTGAAAATTAGACCCCTATTCTTAAGGAAAAATGATCATTTATTTGGGAGGACAAGTACCGAATTTTAAGACACAAAACTTCGTACTCGTCCCAACCTCTCCGGACCCCACTGTACGATACGAATACGAAGTACGAATACGGTACGAGTACGAAGCACGGCTACGAGTTCACACGGTGCTGGGTCGTTTTAAAAAAAAGTATCAAAACTCAGTATGTTTTCCAAAAACTTTTTTGTAAGACATGTTAGACCGAAAGTATAAAAAGCAAAGTTGTGCAGAATTTTATGCTCTATCTGCTGGTATAATTTTTTTTAGAAGTTCGAACAAAAATGTCGAAATTTTTCGGAAAAACTGGAATTTTTGATAATTTCGACTTTTTTCGACATTTTTGTTCGAATTTCGAAAAAACAAAATATATCAAAAGATAGAGCATAAAATTCTGCACAATTATGCTTTTTTATGTGTACTTTCGGTCTAAAAAGTCTTGCCAAAAATTTTTTGGGAAACATACTGAAAACACCCATTATGATACTTTTTTTAAAACGCCATAGCAGCGTTCACACCACTGGTCGGAGGATGATAACATGCACTGTTTCTAGCCAGGAAGAGCCTATTCCTATGGCCCCGAATCGCTTCGAAATGCAGCATATGAAAATTTGGTGGATGAGTTGAGAGGCAGCCATATTGATGAACTTGATTTTTTGCAAGATGAGAAAATTGGGTTTTTGGGCGATGAATCATTGGAATTGTAAAATAATTTTTACCAGGATATGCCTTTCAAATTAAAAATTTGGTTGAAAATGATGAAAAAATAAGACCGCTTTGAGTTATTAAAAAAAAACTTTTCCTCTAAAATAAGACCCTCTTTGAGAGTGTTTGAAAAAAAGTTTGAAAAAAACTCCTCTCCTATTTCAGGGTAAGTACCAGGGCTGGATATCGTATCGCTTATCGCATATCGCATATATCGCCATTTTGGGCCCTATCGCTTATCGCATATCTTATCGCTTTTTGGTTAATATCGCGCAAAATACACCCCTAAGAATGGGGGTCGCCGAGGGAAAAATGCACCCCTAAAAATAGGTCGATTTTCTAAAAAGTTGAAAAAATTTGGCCAATTTTTTAAAAGAAATGAGTCTAATTTTTCAAAATTTTCTCCGATATTCTTGTAATACAATGAATTTCTTCTAATTTTCCTAAGGAAAAGTCCAAATTTAAAAATTTTCTTCAGCGACCCCTATCGGGGCCGCCGGTACCCAGTATTCTGCGGTCGCCAGAGCAAGGCCGAATTGCATGATCTCCATTGTTTGAATGTGTATATTGAAACGAAAAGCACAGTTTGGGTTTTAACTCGGCTCAAATGAAATCTAGATAGGTAAACGAGTTTGAGGTGAAAAGATAGAGCTAACTATTAGCTACAGACAGAGCCTAAGCCCATCTGAATTGGCCCACTCTAAAAAAGTTATGGCCAAAATAATCATCCGTGTCGGCACTGTTTTGGAAATTGGCCGATACGAGTGATATTTTGGCCATAACTTTTTTTAGACTGGGCAAATTCGGGCTGATTTAAGCTCATTTTGTAGCTAATAATTTGCTCTATTTTTTCACACCAAATTCGTTTCTCTAGTTTCCGCTTGAACCGAGTTATAAATAACCCAAACAATGCTTTTCTTTCAATATACACATTCAATGGAGATCATGCAATTCGGCCTTGCTCTGGCGATCGCAGTATAAAACAATGAAAAAATTTCTACAAAAAATTTGCCTTCAACAAAAAATTAAAATTTGAAGCAAATGACCTGGTTACTCAAGCTTTCGATACAAGATATTCTGAAACCAGAGAAAAAAATTCAAAGCGCCCAAAATTTTTATAAGGTTGATTCATTTATCCGAAAAGCTAAATGTTGCCAATCAAAGTTTAAAGCTTTTTGGAAAGCCAAAACTTAAAAAGGAAAAGGTGCAAAATTTTAAGTTCTATATTTTAGTGTTTTTTCAAATTTCCTTGAAAATTTTATGAATTTTTCAAGTGGTCGAAAAACATTTTTTTGGGGAAATTTAAATTTTTTTGAAACCTTAAAAAACCAAAAATATAGCTTTAATTTTGCATATTTTTACTTTTGACCTAGCAAGCTCCGAAAAAAGTTTTGTTTGATGGTCACATGTTGGCTCTTTTCGGAGAAACACCAATTTGGCACTTCAAAGGAACGAACATACACCGTTTCATATAACTAAAAAATCATAAAAACTTATGTTAACTGTTAATATAAAAAGAAATTTTTTAAGACTATGTGATTAAAAAAAAATTTAATTTTTTTTTGAATTATCGCTTATCGTTATCGCTTATCGCCAAATATCGCCATTTTGGGCACTATCGCTTATCGCATATCGTTATCGCTTTTCGATTTGAATTTATTGCTTATCGCTTATCGTTATCGCTTTTTTAAATTGAATTTTCAACAGCCCTGGTAAGGACCCAAAAACTATCATACGGTAAGTACCAAAAAACTAAATGTTGGAAATTATAATTAGAAAATTTAGAAAAAAAAAATGTGTTTTCCATTTGGATTTTGGCGCCACAACAAAATTGTGCCAAAATCTGCATCACAAATGTACAAGCATTCAAATTTCAAAAATCATCCAATTATCCAAGTCAGTAACAACTTTTTGTAGCAATAAATATGCAATTTTTTATTTAATTTATTTTAAATGCCATAGTAATGCCAATTCCTTTTGGATAAACAAAAAAACAGACCAATTATGGCCATAATTTGAGAATGTGCGCAATGTCACATGGCACCAGCCCCCTCAGCGATTACTTGTTTTTTTTATGGCAATTAAATGGCCAAAAAACAACACAAAACGATAAATTGTCATTGTGAAGGTGAGTGGTGATAACGATGTTTATTTATGTCCAACTTCAAATCCTATGGTTGGCATATAAAAATGCCATACTAATTATTGCTCAAATTCAAAATTTGAAATTTAAAACAAAAATAAAGGGTTGTGCTCCATCTGACTGAACCTCAACGAGCATTTATTTATTAATATTTTAAATTTATGAGATTTTTGTATTATTTGCAAATACTAATAGGAATTATAGAAAAAAAAATCTTAGTCCCTTCCCCCAGAATAAACAATCAAAAAATAAAACAATTTCACTTCTTTGTGGAGGAGAATCGAAATAAATTTAAAAAATACTGACGCTTCTTGGGGCATTAGAAATTAGAGAATTTACAAAAATAGGCTATTTTTTCGATTTAAGACGATAAAAAATTTAAATGTTAAAATTCTAAGTGATTCATAAAAATTATACAAATCACACATGTAAAACGGTGTGATGGGTGTGTGCGAGTCGCGCGAGACCAGGGCCATGATTGCTCGGTCGCGCGAGATTGATCGCCAATTGCGACAGGTGCCTAGTTGGAATATTCTAGAAAATTTCTGAAATTTTTTTTAGGATTTTTTGCAACAGAAGAAGGTGGCCAAGCTATTATTACTGGGTAAAACATTTTTAAAAAATCAGAAAAAATCTAATTTTTTCGAGGATCTGGCGAGGCAGGAAAAACCACGATGTTGAAGCAAATGAAGTAAAATTTTGACAAAAAAAATTAAAGATTTTTTTTTAGAATTTTGCACGCCAATGGGTTCACGGAGGCGGAAAGACTGGACTACAAGGAATGGGTGTACGGCAATGTGATAGAGGGCATGTGCGCCATTCTGAGAGCCATGCACAAGTGGAACATCCCGTTCACCAACCCAAATCTGGAGGTACACTGGTGTCAAATTAGAATTTGTATCATTTGGATAATGTTTTATAGGCATATGTAGACTCGAGTTTCAAAAAAATAATGTAATAAAGACCGCGGGATTTTACACGGATAGAATATTTCACAGTGATTGATTTTATTAGGAATTTCATAATCGGTGAAGTCTGAAATGATTTTTTAAGCTGTGTAGATGAGTAACATGCATAATAAGTTTTAGAAAAAATAAAATAAAAAATAATAATCTTTCCTCGCTTCTTAATTCGATCCATTCCTACTATTTAAACTAATAATCATCTAATAACGCGTTTCTGTCGAATTTTAAAAAAATCAAACAAAATTATCCTCCCTAGATGCATTTTTATAGACATTTTTCGTATTTTTTCCAATTTTCACAACCTTCTTGTTCTTTTTCAATTTTCAAACCCATTAGTTTCTAACTACCATTCTTCCATAGTTCGGCGCGGATCTGGTGCTGGAGGTGGAGCAGCGGAAACAGCACCGCATACAGTTCGACCGGAAGCTGGTGGAAGCCCTTCGAGAGTTGTGGGCCGATGAAGCGTTGAAGGGCAAGGCATTGCCGAGGCGCAACGAATTCCACTTCATGGAAAGTTGCATTTTGTGAGTGAAGAGTGGGGCAAAATTAAAAAATATGAACAAATTATCCTATGGGTTTCATCTCTTATAGAACAAAATATTTAGTGAAAATAGGGAAGGGAAGATTTTGCAGGCTTCGAATTGTGTAGCCTGTAAAGGATTGTCCCAAGTATTAAAAAAAAATTTTTGAGAACCGAAAATATTATTTTTTAGTTTCTTGGACTCACTTGATCGGATCATGGCGGTGGACTACGTGCCAACCGTGGAGGACATTTTGCTGCTTCGCATTCAGACTACCGAAATTGTACAGGTGCGGGTTGCACATCGAATAAAAGAATGTAGATTAGGTCTAATGGTGTTTATATTGTAGCCGATGTTGAATTTTCAGACAATCTTGAATCCATGGTCAAACATTTGCTGAACAACTGAAAACCCAAATTGTTAAAACCTAGCTTTGGGGGGGTTTATAGCACATTATGAATGTTACAACATTTTATATACGAACATAGTCAAATCATCATCCGTACATTTTATCGATGTTTTGATGTTCGGATAAAAAAATGTTGAAACTTTCAAAGTGTTAGACCCCAAACTAATGTTCTAGATGTTTTGTGCTCAAGTATTTATCTAAATGTGCCATGTTTGGCAAATTGTTTAATTCCCGGATTCAAGATCGGCTGAAAATTCAAGATCGGCTACAATCATATGGATATGTAGGTTCGACAAAAGATTTATTTAGCCTATACGCGAAATGTATAATAAAATCATAATTTTTGGTTCCGAATCTCACTCGGGCCTTTCAGAAATCGAGCATACGTGCTTTTTAGACCGTAAAAGTTTTGTATTTTGCATACAGTATCATTACTTTATACGGATTCTGTGACGAAGTTGCTTCTTGCAGGTCTCCTTCCAGGTCAAAAACGTGAATTTCTGCGTGTTCGACGTGGGCGGGTGCCGATCGGAGCGGCGCAAATGGATCCATTGCTTTGATGCGATCAGACATTTTTGCCCAATCTGATCATTGGTGATCAACCGTTGCCTTTTTACAGCACGTCAATGCCATCATCTTCATCTCGGCCATCAGCGAATTCGACCAGAAAACCATGGAGACACCGTCCGTGGTAATACGATTTTTTGTCCATCAAAAATTTTGCAAAACGAAACTTTTAAATTGAATTATCCACCATTTCACACAGATAACGTATTTATTTAGCCGATAAGTGGATGCAGTAAATTATAGTAAACAACCATGATAATACAGTTATACTGTAGGACCAATGACCAATGCACTCAACTTTAATACTACTGAAACTTTGTGTACCGTAACCTTCAAACGAACAAAAGGCCATATTTTATTATAAAATTAATCACATAACACTCAAATATCCCCGTCTCATCCCATTACTGTACACTTCAACCGGATTCTTTCCGAGATTCGAAACTTATGCCTTGATAAAAAAAAGTCTACAGTCTTTGAGCGCTATACTAGTTATTATAAATTAGGGTGGCGACGGGGTCCCCGCTCCCCGCGGGGACCCCGTCCCCGTCCCCGCGAGGGTCGCCAGTCCCCGTCCCCGCGGCCTTGTCCCCGCGGGGACACGGGGACAAAATACACCCCTAAGAATGGGAAAATCGGGAAATATTGAACAAAAATTTTGGGATTCAGGGAGGAAATTAAGGAAGAAAAGGCTACAATTGACCAAAAAATCGTCAATTTTCCTTAAGAAATGTGTTAAAAGTTTGAAAAAAATTTTCTCCGGCGGCCCCTATAGGGGCCGCCGGCTTCTCTCAATCTGGTTTTTTTTTCATGAAAAAAATACTCATTTGGAGGGTCCTAATCTTCAAAAAATATTCCGCCGCCATCACAAAAATTTTATTAAAAATAATTTTATTTATTAAAAAATCAAATCTTTTTCCTTCATGTATTTTTGGACACCTCTGACCTTGGAAACATTTATTAATCCTTAAGTTTAAATTATTTAAGTATAATTTTCTTGGTGACCGACTGACTATAAAGGTCAGACTGAGGATTATTTCTTTTATCGTACACCTCTAATAAATGTGAAAAAATGATTTTTAAAATTATTTCTTTTAATAAAAAAATATTTTTAATTAATTTAAATTGAATTTTAGTAAGAAGAAAAAATTTTTTAGCGAAAAAAAATTTCACTATATAAAAGACAGAAAAATTTATTGTCCCCGCGAAAATCTGTCCCCGTCCCCGTCCCCGCGGTGACCTGTCCCCGCGGGGAATTCCGCCACCCTATTATAAATTAAAGAGATTCGAAAGAGCCAAAATTTTCACACACGAAATTTACCAATTTTTGAGGCTTTTTCGAATTACTGTACATCACAATATCTCTACAGTAAAAAAGTCATGCACTTTTAGACTGACCAATAAGTTAATTTCTGGCTAAAAGATGCCTTAAATCCATGATTTCACTTTTTTCCCCATCAGAATCGTCTGATGGAGTCCATGCGCATCTTCAGCTCCATCTGCAACTCTCGATGGTTCATCAACACCGGCTTCATCCTGTTCCTCAACAAGCGTGATCTGTTCGAGCACAAAGTGCGCAAGGAGCACAAATGCATCCAAAGCTGTTTTGTCAAGTACAGAGGTCAATAAACTCAAAATAAAAGGGAATGAAGCCCATTTTTTATTATTATTATTATTGACTCTTTTAGGCTACTTTGTTAGCTGCTGTATAATAATCCCCTTTCAAGCTGAATTTGTTGAATTCCGAGAAAGCCTCAGGCCTTTGAAAAAAAAAATTCAAGGCCTCAGGCCTTGAAAGAAGTATGTAGAAAAAGAAAAAAACAATAAAAATATGAGACCTTTGAAATTCAGGTCTTTTAATAATGAATTATTGATGGGGGAGGGGATTAATTTGATATTTTCGTACTGGAGAACTATTGAGCTGATGCCTATTTTAAATATTTTAATTTTAATGATATTTAAAAATTATACAATAATTATTTTATATTTAATCTTTATATCACTGACTAGTCTTGAAAAATGGTAGGCAAATAAAAATTCCGAGGGAAATTTTAAAGGTGAATTTTTTTAATTCTTGGTAATGAAAAAATTAAACTGATTAACAAGTACCATGAAGCTAAATATTAATCTAATATAAAAAAATAAAAATATATAATCTAATATTTATCTAATATAAAAAATATTAATCTAATATGTATTTAGCTAAATATTAAGAGAATATTTAAAAATTTTCTGCCCGATTTTTCCAGGCGAACGGACTTATGAGGCTCAGGTGGACTTCATCAGCCGTAAATTTGTGCAACTCAACAAGAACCCCAAAAAACAAGTGTGGGTCCATCTGACGTGCGCCACCGACACGGATCAGGTCGAAAAATGTACAATTTTGATCATTTTTCTGTGCAGATCTCGTTGATCTGGAGCAACACCGCCGATGTGATCATCGAGAAGGTCCTCCAGGCTTATGTGATATGCTAAATTTTCATTCAAAAAACTAATTGAATGTGATTACTTTCATTTAATAGTTTTGATCAATCTGAAAATATTTGTTTTCTGATTTTGTATATAAAAAAAGCATAAAAAAATTAATATTACCCATCGCATATAATTTTTATTAGCAAATCTGAACATACTGAGATGCAATCCCAGTCCGGTGGTCAGAAATGGCCACCTTTTTACGAGTCCAATGGCATACAATATTTTCCTCATTAAAATGGCTTTTTCAATATTGGTTCTAAAATTTTTTAAAATTTCTTTCTGTCGAAATGTCCTAAACACATTCTTGTCTAAAAAAATTGGTAACCAAATCAATTATTCTGAGTTTCTGACTACCAAAAATCTGCTGCAAGGGCATTTCTTCATTTTCTTGTCAGATTAATTTTTGAAATAATTTATTCAATGTTATTACCCGGCACACCATTCTGTTTTTTAATATTATTATTCTGCGCTTTTGGCCCAAACAACAGGTGGTCCACGCAAATGCACTAATATTTTATTTTTTGGGGGAAAACAAAAATTTTATTATGCAAGAAATTGACCAAATTATTATCAAAATTATTCGTAAAAAATGTGACCAAAATTTAATCAAGCGAGATTGTTTTTGGCTATGCTTACTTCCTGCTGGGTGTTGGATGGTGGAGAGTGGAAATTATGGCTTACTCACAAGTCAGCGGTGTCCAATTAACATCTGTTCATGGTAATGTTTTACTTCACACCCTAACATGACTCTAGAGTCTAGACAAATCTCTCTTCTGACTCATCGGACATTGTACTTAGTATCTATTAAATTTTTGGCGCTACCTGAAAGACGCACCTTTTTGAAAAACCAAGTAAAAGGGCCCCCTTTTAGGCAAAAATAAATATAAAAAAAATTTTTTTGTTTTTTTGCAACTCTTTGCTCAAAAATAGTCAAAAAAAAACAAAAAAAAATGAATAAAATTTTTTTGATTTCCAAATAAACAGGTTTTTAGTAAAAGGTCTGATCGGGCGAGGAAATCCACCTGAGATTCTTTAAGCCTGAAAAATCCACCGTTTCTTTGCTTATCAGTAAAAGGACCGATTTTTGTTAGTTTCAAAATCATATAAAAAACGTAAGTATTCAAAAACTGTTTCTTGGTGCTAATTGTTCAACTTGTCCATGTCCAAGTGTCCATAATTTGGTGCCTAATTATTCGTTTTTTCATGGAGTCCAATTTTAGTTTTTTATTATTCATAAGTTCTGATTTGTTGTTTATAATTTATAACTTCATGCGATCTCCTCATCCTTATCAGAGCCCGTTTCTTTTTTTCGGCACAACTTTCAAATAGATTTGGTCTTTTTCCCATCAGCAGAATGGTCTCCTCATCTTGGCAAAAATAGGGTAATTAGGTATGACCATCGGATCCGCGAAATATGACACTCTTCCTGTTTTTCACTCGCATATCATATGTATGACATTATGAAAGTTCGAAACAATTATTTGCCATCCGTCCAATATGGACAAAATGGTGCCATTCTCACCCAAAAAGTGCCGATAATTATGGGTTGAGGACCACCCTTGTGGTTAGAATGCCATTCCACTTATTACAATTCTGAACAGGATACCGAGGATGTTTTTTTGTCCTTAAACTATAGTAGAAGTTTACGTCATGGTAGAAAAAAATTTTTTGGACTCATTATGGTCATTCATAATTTATCGGGCAATAAGTTTTTGATCCATCTTCGCCAAAAAATAATTGAACACGCAATAATAAAGTTAAGATCCGTTAAAAATGGGGAAAAACTATAAATTGTATTAAAAAAATATTATATAAAGATATGGCCATATTACTGGACCGAAAAAGATCCAAGCCAACAACGTTTTTTTTATTATTATATTAATTTTTATTTTTATAAAATCCACTTTTGACTCCTATCTAGTATATTTTAAGCCCATAATTTTCATTTCAGCATATATTCAACAAAGATGGAATTATTCCTGTTCCGACACTCGGAATACGAGCGACTGTACAACTGTACGGGATTCGACATCGACGCGATTCCACTGGATCACCGGCGATTTGTGCCCGAATCCATCATTCTGATCCTCCTGACCACTTTCTATTATGTAAGTGAAAATTCTTCAAAAATGGTACGAAAAATCATTGAATAAGTCGGCTGAAGCTGAATCACTCGCTCCCTTAAACAGGATACATCAATAGGGCTCAAAAAAAAGGCACAAAAAATCGCCAAAAAGGCGCCTAAAAAAGGCATTAAAAATCGTCAAAAAGGCACGAAAAATGGAAAAAAGTACCAAAAAAGGCATGAAAAAAGGCAAAAAGGCATTAAAAAAGCAAAAAAATAAAATAAAAAAGCAGTTAAAAATTCAAAAATTTACTGCAAATATATTTTTTAAATTATTTTTTCGTTTTTTTAGAAGCAATTTCACACAAATAATTGCATAATTTTGAAAAGTTGAAAAGACCATTTTATCCCTAATAGGAAGCGGCTACCGGAGAAAAATTTTGAAAAATTAGGCTACTCTTCTTAAGAAAATTGGTCATTTTTTTGCTTAAGGTGAATTCTTTTTGGTTCAAAAAACTTTTTTTATATCATTTTGAGATAACTTTTTCTAAAAAAGCACTAAAAATTTTAAAAATTTGCTCCAAAAAGGCAAAAAAGGCATAAAAATCCCAAAATGGGTCAAAAAGGCAAAAAAAGGCAAATAAAAATCGATGTTAGAAGGTTCTAATAAAGCTAAAAACGCGTTTTACGTGGTTTTTAGGCCATTCTGAGCCCGCAGAAAAAAAGGCATTTGCCTTAAATTTTGAGCCCTATACATCAATAAGACAGCGAACTTTTGGTGAAAACCGGAAGAGCCTGAACGTTGGTTCTTCTTGGGTGGTCTGGAAGTTAGGGATTAGTTCCGGTTCCAAAAATATTTACAAAATTAGAAAAAAAAACTAATGTTGTTATATCTCAAATGGACTTTCTGCTTCAATGGAAACATTATGTTCTTATATTCCTATAAATATAGATCTTATAGTAGTATTTGATAGATATATACTCTACCATGTATACTCTAGTAAAGGTCCTTTCTAAATTGCTTTTTTACTCGTCTTGAAGAGAACAGTCAATAAAAAAAATGTGGAAATATATATCTTGTAGATAATCGGAAACGATGCAATAAAAATGCGAAAAAAATTCTTAAACATTAATCTCCTTTGAGGGGATTAAAATAATACATAAGACCCCTGTCTTTTTTTAGAAAAATACGATAATCAATTACCTATATTATATTTCTGTAGAGTTGTATTGTATCATATGTCGGACATACGCCCGAGGAATTTTTTTATTTTGTTTTAAGACATCCTCTGGTTCTTATAATCTGGTCCAATCATAGATCAATAATTTCAGATCCTCTACATCCCCTGTCTGGTATCCATCTGGAAACACCTCGGGGACAGCACCTGCTACAAGCTGTTGTTCTTCATCGGCATCATGGACCTGGGCATCATGTGGATCATCGGCATCCTGCACGGCTTCCTGTCCCTGGGCGGCGCCGTGTTCTGCTCCCACCCAACACTGATCTACTTCACCGGAATCGTCGCAATTTGTGCGATTTTATATATATAAAAATAAATCGTAAATCCAATAACAATCATCTCTCTAAATAAGGCCTCTATAAAATACCTAAAGAAGACACTTTCGGAGGTGATTGAAAATAAGGCCCTCTCTCTAATATAAGGTCCACTTTACGGGAGTTGAATGTTATAATTCCTTTCCCTTTACGAGAGTTGAATGTTTTAATAATCATTTGCATATAATTTAAAAAAATATTTTAAGATATAAATGAATAATAACGGAAAATTATAATTCATAGCCAAAATAAGTAATTTAATCTCTTAATTTTTGGGAAAATTATTCTATAAATTATTTTTACTTTTCCCTGATAAACTTTGAAAATAAGGCCTCCTCTAAAATAAGGCTCCATTCGCGGGTGATTAAAAAAATAAGGCCTAGGCCTTGTTTGTCCGACTTTTGTCGAAAGCCATAATAAAGCCAGAAATGAAGCTAAATATTACAACGCTCATTTTATCCATCTGTGATCACACTTTTTTTTTGAGATAATTATCGCTATCGACCTAGTTATCCGAAAATCCGAGCCTGAAATTCAAGAAAACTTTGCCATTTTTCAGCCGGATGGGTGGTCGAGAGCACCGCAGATGTGGTATGTACATGTGGGATAAATAAATTAAACATTTTTAGTAAACTTTTCCAAATAAAGCTGAATTTTTCGTAAATAATTAATTAATTAATATTTTTGCTCCTAACTTCGATTTCCCCCAAAAAACTGCAGAAATTGCCCAAAAATTGAATAATGATACATATTTTATGATATTTTTTAATATTTTTTAAATATTTTTTTATGATATTTTTTAATATTTTTTAAATATTTTTTTATGATATTTTTTAATCCTTTCCTTGTGTGCATGAAAGTTGTTGGCCGTTGATCGATGTCTGGAAACACTGGCCCCACACCTGTCCCGAACCCTGTTCCATGGCCACAGGGTGCTGTTCTGGTTGGGTCTTTGCTGCATCTACGGCTTCTATTGGGTGGTGTTCGAGAAGCCCCTTCTGGTAGGGTTTTTCGCGAAAAATTATTTATAAAAAAAATCCAAAAATATTTTTTACAGTTCAGCGGAGTCTACTTCACCTGGTTCTTCGACCCTTTTGTCGGTTATCGCAAGGACCGCGAGGGCAAAGTTTGTAGATTTATTTTGTTTTTTTAAAGTTCTAATCTTGGAAATGATAAAATGCCAAGCAAAATTTTCTTTTTATTTGTCGATGCAAAAAGTAAAAAAAAGACCACGCCCTTAATAACTTTTTCAGACCTTGTTAGACCAAAAGTATAATTAAAAGATAGTCAAAATTTTACTCTCTATCTTTTGTCTTTTTATTTTTCGAATTTTCCACCAAAAGTTCGAATTTGTTCATGAAAATTGAAAAGTTCGAAATCTTTTGTCGGAATTCTAAAAAAAATAAAAAGATCAAAAGATAGAGCATAAAATTCTGCACAACTTTGCCCTTCAAACTTTTGGTCTAACAAGGTCTAATAAAAATTTTTCTAAAGAATCCGATCAAATTGGACCCTTTTAACGACCTATTCTTTCGGTTTTTTCCTATGCTAATAAAATTTTTTCGAATCTTTCGAACAATTCCCGCTGATTATTAGTTCTTGGTCCGATTGCACGGCATCCACGATTATTCCATTGGCATTTCCATGCCTCTGATGTACATTGCATTCGTCATCTCCTTCTGGTACCGACTGGGCCATCAGCAGATGAACATCTCCCGATTCCAAAAGATGGTAACAAAAAATTGGCAAAATCACCGGGATTATTATTATTAAAGTTTCATTTTTCAAAAGCAATAAAATTGATTTATACATCCACAAATTATATGTCTATTAATTTTATTAAATTGATTAATAAAAAATTTGCATATTTAAAAATCACAAAAGTGCATTTGGAATTCCGGCTATACATAGTAAGGCACTAATCTTATTTATATATTTGTTTTAATCTTTTGCATGTAACAATAACCTGCATAGGTTTTGGGTAAAAAATGGGAACTCTGATTTTTAAACCTTATATAAGTTGGACTATATAAAATACTAAATAGTATATACATAAAATATCTGCCACTCTACATACCATAGGCCTTCCTGCAAGTGTTCATCTTCTCGGCCATTAACTCGTTGGGCTGTTACCTGTATGTGCTCTTGCAACATGTGGAGGTCAAACAGTGGATGATCACCCTGGCCCAATACAATTGGTAGAAAGTCAATTTTATATTATTTTTTTATTTTTCCCATTTTTAGGGTCAACATACATGGTCAGTAAAGAGTATCTTTTTCATTTTTTATAGATTTTTATTAATTTAAAAATAATGGACCCTAAATATAGCAGTAGATGGATTAGGTATTCTAAAATCATCGGTGCTGGGTCTTAAAAAAAGGCCAAATGTGGGCGTTAAAAAAAGGCCCAATGCGGTCAGTCTGGCCTAAAACTTTTTTGTTAGACATGTCAGACAAAAAGCATAAAAGATAAAATTGTTCAGAATTTTATGCTGATTCGAATGGTATTTTTTAATTTTTCGAAATTCGGCCAAAAAATTCGAAATATCACTTAAAAATCGTATTTTTCGGCATTTCGGGAAAATTAGGAACAGTTTGGCCGAATTTCGAAAAATTAAAAAGAACCATTCGAATCGGCATAAAATTCTGTACAATTTTGTCTTTCATACTTTTTGTCTAACAAGTCTAGTAAAATAAGTTTTCGACCAGATTGGCCCATTTGGCGGTTTTTAGCGGTAACGAGTTAGCACCAAAATCATCGAATAATCTCATTATTATTTCTATGTATATTCCATGCTATTTTCAGCACAAATTTGATTGTATTTCTATGCAATTTAAAAAATGTTTTTATTCGCTCGGCAAAAATTTGAATTCAAAAGGTAATATAGATTATTTAATCTTTTTATCTTCATCAATCTTTTTATTTACCTATCCTAATTTTATTACTCATTGCATACCTATTCTGGATTCTCTTTTTTCTGTATTTATTTTTCTTTTGCTAAATTTTTCGGAAAAATTTTATCCATCAAAAAACTAATATGGCTAAATTTTGTTGATTCATTTAATGCTCATATAATTTGCATTTTTCAGGAATTCCCGCGATTGTCTATCTTCTTCTGAACAAGACCATTCGAAACGATTGTCTGAAAATGTTCTACAAAGTGTTCGATCCGAAGCGGATCAGCCGTATCCATGGGGTCACCGTTCTGCGCGGGTAATTTTTGAAAATAATTTTTTGTATTTTTTATCTGATTTTAGATCTCGCCAAAACCAAGTGCAACCCACCGGGCTCCCCTCGCAGTTCAACGACAACAACATGAACTGATCGAACATTGAAAATTGTTGATCGGTGGAAAAAATGGATTAAGCTTGATTTATGATTTCTTGATATGTGATTCATAAAATACAAATTTTCAACATTTATTTGGAATTATATTAAGCTTATTGTTATTAAAGATATAATAAAAATTAAAACTTTGCTTTGTTCACACTTCTCTTCTAGGTGATTCAGAAAAATCTGACGCCAAAAAGTTCATATCACCACATCGTCTGAAATATATGTAGTGGTTTGATGAACCTATTTTCCAGAATTTGTATATTTATTTATTTATTTTGTTATGATTTTGGGGAAATTTCTTTAAGTAAAATTTGAAATTTCAATTTTTTTTTAAATACACCTTACATTTAATTTTCTCCATAAAATCTCCTATATTTATCATATGATTATTTTGGTCCATTGGTTTTTTTTTAAATTACTATTTATTATAATCCTTAATAAACGAGTGGGTCAATATAATTATTAATACCCCATTTTAATACCCCTGATGAGGTTGCGAAATTTCTGCTTTGAATTTTCCACAACTATCAGATTTTTTGGAAAAAATTAAACACCAAAATTGCGGTGCTTTATTATTCATCTATTTGTAATAATATTTTTGCAATTTTAAAGGGATAGAGTATAATTATGGCCTTATTTTCATTGGGAGAATGAGTAAATATATTTGTACAACAACAAAAGGACGAGATGATATGAATAATTGCAGACTATGATGATTTTTGATGACACATATATTTGCGCAACTATGACATGCCAAAAGTTTGCACATAATCATCCGTTTTATGAATTGTTTTTGGACATTTTGGCACTTCTGTATGACTAATAAGACAACACAATCATAACAGAGTGTATAGTAGGATGTAAGGTGCCAAAAGTGCACAACACTATAATGATAGACTTGTTAGGCATACTGAGAATGGTAAAAATGTTAAGAATGACAGATACCAAGGGTACAGTGACCACCCGGAACTGTTTGATGTAGCATAATAATGGTGTTCATCGTTATTATGCTAGTCACTTACATTTGATAGCAAATGTCAAAGGCGCATAATTATATATGATATGTTATGAAATGAATGTAAATGGCAGGATGTCTAATAAGTTTAAAAGCCGCCATTTTGAACAATCAAAACCGAGACTTTCTTTAGGGGAGCAGGAAGATTCGTCAGTAATTTTAAATTAAATATATGTATGATAAAAAATTTTAAATACCGTATTATATCTCAAACCGAAACCCCAAGGCTCTTTTTTTCAATCCAACGATGGAAGGGGGCTTCAATTAGAGAGGGGGGCTTTAATTTTATTCACAAATCCTCCTCGAGCAAAG
>LDKF01000985.1:24995-39609 GCA_001026735.1 Rotylenchulus reniformis
AGCAGATTTATGAATTATGATTATGATTTACTCACTTCGTCTCCCAAATTATTAAAATTGATCATGGTTAGCGTAGCAAGAAATATAATTTTTGAAGTTTATTACACGAATAAATTGATTTACAATTGATTTCAAAGCTTTTACAAAATGTCCTGATTTTTGACCATGAAATCTGATTTTTTGACTGTGATTGTCTGATTTTGAAAAATTTTAGATATCACCCCTGCTTAAAACTGCAAAAAATTTTATCATGAAATTCTTATGAAGTTTTTTCCGGCATTCAGTAGGACGTTTTTCCGGCATTCAGTGGCGTCGGACCATCAACAACAATCGGCACCAGACCTGGACTGTCTGGCTTGGCGTCGTCCATTCATCCCAGCCAAAAAATTGGCGGGAAATGTTGCGGGGATGGCGGCGCCCCTTCTCCCTCCCTTTCTCTCAAACCCTCTTTCCTCTTCGGCCACTTTCCCAAAACTGCGGAGAGTGAATGGACTTTATTCCTTTTTGGCGGGACATTTGATTTGTCTGAGTGGACGCCAAGCCAAAAAATATTTTTGTCTTTTTTCTAAAGTGGTCTCCAAAACAATTAAAACAGGGCTCCCAGATGTCCTTTTTTTAAAGATTTGTCCTTCTTTTGGGGGATCCCGATCTTTGAAAATTTAAATGTCCTTTTTTTAAAGATTTGTCCTTTTTTTGGACCAACTGTCCTTTTTTGTCATTTATTTTGAGATTTTCGAAAATTTTATTCAAAAATGATCAATTTTCTTAAGAAAAAAAGATTAAATTTTCAAAAATTTCTCCGGCGGCCCCTATCGGGACCGCCGGCACCCTCACAAAGAGGATTTTCTTCAAGAAATGACCTTAACAAATAACAATGACCAATTTTCTTAAGAAAAAGGGTAATAGTTAAGTTTATACCCCCACTTTTTTGGAAACCACTAAAAATTCCCGCAAATTTACTTAAAAAATTCTGTTCTGGGGCAATTTTTGACGCTGAATCCGATTCTGACGTCCATTATGTTCTAATGCGTCATCTGACGTCACTTTTTGACGCTAACTTTCGTTTTTTGTCAGCATTTATTTTGGACCTTTTTACATTACCTGTTTTGGACGTCAGCGTCAAAAAGTGACGTCAGATGACGCTTTAGAACATAATGGACGTCAGAATCGGATCCAACGTCAAAAATTGCCCAGAACAGAATTTTTTAAGTAAATTTGCGGGAATTTTTAGTGGTTTCCAAAAAAAGGGGGGGGTATAAACTTAACGGCGCTACCTGAAAGAAGGTCTATTTTGAAAACCCACAAATTTAACAGGGGGGACCCTTTTCATTTGAAAAACAAAAAAGATTTTTTTACATTTTTTTTACTTTTTAACTACATTTTGAGCAAAAGAGTTGCAAAAAAACAAAAAAAAATTTTTCCATTTTTGCCAAACAGGGGGGACCCTTTTGGTGGGTTTTCAAAATAGACCTTCTTTCAGGTAGCGCCAACTTAACTATTGCCGAAAAAAGGACTAAATTTTCAAAAATTTCTCCGGCGGCCCCTATCAGGACCGCCGCACCGCACATAATGGATTTTCTTCAAAAATGCCTAAAAATGACCAAATCTCTTAAGAAGAAAGGACTAAATTTTCAAAATTTTCTCCGGCGGCCCCTGTCGGGACCGCCAGCATCTTCACATAAGAGGTTTTTTCAAGAAATGCCTTAAAAATGATCAATTTTTTAAGGAGACTAAATTTCAAAAATTTCTCCGACGGCCTCTATCGGAACCGCTGACACTCCAAACAGTGATCGAAAATTATTTTAACAAATTGTTGCTATAAGAAATATACGATTTAAACATCAAATTATTGATAAAAATCTGTTAATATCTCTGCTTTGGAAAGCAAAATTAAACTTTTTAAAAGTGTCCTTTTTTTCGACCTCAAAATCTTTAATTTTAAGCTTGGTGTCCTTTTTTCAGTCACCCAAGACCTGGGAGCCCTGAATTAAAACTTCAGGGAAAAATGAGAATTTTGAAGAGATGGGGGAATCTGAGAATTAATTGCCTGTTATACGGCCCAAAATTTAAATTATGACCAAAAATAAAATAACAAATTGTAAACAAAATTTATTAAAAAATGAAGAAAATCGAGGAATCAGTCACCACCGTCCATTTGTCTGGTTGTGGCCCTAAAGAGGGCCGTTTGGGTTAGGTTTTGTTCGCCGCGTCACTTCCTCAGCCTCCGCTCACTTTGACGAAGTGTACTTCGTCACTGCCTTCGTTCCTTCAGAGACGGCGTGCTTGGCCAACTCGCCGGGCAGGATCAGACGGACGGAAGTCTGGATCTCGCGTGAGGAGATGGTTGAGCGCTTGTTGTAGTGCGCCAGGCGGGACGCCTCTGCCGCGATGCGCTCGAACACGTCGTTGACGAACCTTAAGAAAAACAATGATTAAAGTCCAGGACAATTTCACAAGAAAATCCGAAACTCACGAGTTCATGATGGACATCGCCTTGGAGGAGATCCCCGTGTCCGGGTGAACCTGCTTGAGCACGCGGTAGATGTACACCTGAAAGCAAATAAAAATCCAACCTCGAAATCCTTAATTGAGCTTATCCAAAATTAAGGATTGGGATTCAGTCTTAAATTTGAATTGAGTAGATTTTCCTTTAAATTGCCCCCTAGCAAAAAATTTTACATTAAAATCTCTGACCATTTTTTCAAATTTTTAAATTGACCCTCCAACTTACGGAGTAAGACTCCTTGCGGGCCTTTCTCCGCTTCTTGTCTCCCGTGCGCACGGCTTTGGTCGACTTCACAGCTTTTTTCGCGCCTTTTCCCGATGGTTTCGGAGGAGCCATATTCAGCAGAAGATTTTGGTCGCTTTGAGTGAGTGAAAGAGAGAGATTGAGCACTTTTCTGACCGGAGAACAATGAGGAAAATGCAAAGGGAAAGGATATTAATATTGAATGGGAAGAAGGACACGCCCACTCCGAGGGGAAGAGAACAAAAGGAAACAGTGGAGACAGAGAAGCAGAGGAAGGGGAAGAGTGAGAAGGGGCGGAGCAATTTTTGAATATTTTTCGCCGCGAATTGTTTGCATTCGCTAAATCTCCGCGCGATCGCACATTTTTCTTTAAAAGGCGACCAAAGCGCTGCCATTCCTCACAGTTTCGACTGCAAAAGCTCACTTCTCTCTCTCAACAGCAACCAAACGACCAAAAACGGAAAATGTCCGGACGAGGAAAGGGCGGCAAGGGACTCGGAAAAGGAGGCGCCAAGCGCCACCGAAAGGTAATGGGGAGCAGCAACAGAAAAATATTGTAAATTTAGACTGAAAAGTTGATAAAAATTGGGGATTATTCACAATAATATTAATATTTGACTAATTTTATTTTTTTTACTTTTTCAGGTCTTGCGCGATAACATCCAGGGCATCACCAAACCCGCCATTCGGCGTCTGGCCCGACGTGGCGGTGTGAAGCGCATCTCTGGCCTGATCTACGAGGAGACCCGCTCCGTGCTGAAGGTGTTCCTGGAGAATGTGATCCGGGACGCTGTGAGTTTAGAAGCCAATTTTTGGAAAATTCAGCTGAAAAATCCCTAAAATTAAGGTCACTTACTGTGAGCACGCGAAAAGGAAGACCGTGACGGCCATGGATGTCGTGTACGCACTGAAACGCCAGGGCAGAACGCTGTACGGCTTCGGTGGTTAAGCGGCGAGTGGAGAAGCGGCAAACCTAACCCAAACGGCCCTCTTTAGGGCCACAACCAGACAAATGGATGGTGGTGACTGATTTATTGGATTCATTTTGTTTTTGCATAAATGTTATTTTTTTCATTTTGTTTTTGCATAAATGTTATGTCTTTTTTTTGCTTAAACTGGAATGACATCCATCGATGGTATTATACTTATGAAATTGCGCTTACTCAATAATTTTATTTCATTCATATACCTGGTATTTAACAATGGGTTATTCAGCCTTTGGGTAATCTTGCAGTTTACTGGTCCCGAAATTTTTTTCATTGAAACAACCATCTTTTAAGATTCTGCACGTCATCCGGGGGTTTTCGATGGTGCTGAACACGATGGCTTATTCAGTTTTTCGAAATTCGAACATTTTAGGGTAAAAATGCAGTTTATGTACCTTAAGACAAACGGGGAAGAATTATATACCATCGTGTAGAGCTCGTCGAGCTGAGTACGAATATTCATATATTTTTTGGCGGCAACCGCTTTAAACCGGGGTTTGAACCCTTTTACTTTCCAAGCAAATTTCACTAGTACACTTTGTCAAAATGCATAAAATCACAAGAAAAAATGGTAGTTTCAATGAAAAAATTTTCGGGACCAGTAAACTGCAAGATTACCCAGCTTTGTAGCTATTTGATACATTTGAGGCTTCGGCCCCTATGAAATTTTTTAAGGGTTGGGAGAGGGAAGGTGGGGATGTGGATACAAACCCCCGACGATTGCCGTAATTTGACGGTAATTTCAACAATTATACATACAATTGTAAATATGGACACCAGGAATTTGGTAACAAAAATTAAAATGAAGAAGAAACTTTCCTTTAGCAAACTTTCCATTAGTTTACATAGTTTTTATTGTTTTTGGTGCTTAATTTTAGTAACATTACATTTTTGGGGTGTTTTCGTCTTTTAGCTCTTTCGGGGTATTGTTTAGCTTCCCCTTCACGGCCATAGTCGATGGAAAACGTCGAAAGATCTTTGTGAACCCAAAGTGTTTATGGGACAAAGAAAGAAAAAGAAAAGGATAGAGCAAAAGCTGGAGGAAGAAGGCCCGAAAAAGCCCTTTTTGGGCGAATGGCCCCCTTNCCCCCCCCCCCCCTCGTCCATCTTGTGATGGGATTTCCGCGTGCAAAAGCGACGGTATGCATGTGATAGCTTATTGTTCTCACCAGTTAGAGACAAACAAACTTTGGACCCCATAGACGATCGACCACACACCAAATGGTGTCAAAAAAGGAAGTTCTGAATCTGAACTAAAAAATTGGAATTTGGAAACCTAAATTAGGTTGAATAAACATTTTGAATTTGTGCTTTTTGTATGGGAAAAATATTTCAAAATTACTTTAGGTATTGATTTCTACCAATCACCTTAGAATCGAGAGCAGCAGCTCTATGGTCTGTTCCTTTATTCCATCGACGTTTTGCTGGGGGTTTCCCATTTGCATAAATTGAATTTGCACATTTCTCGTAATTTATACATTTTTTCAATATTAAAAAATTACGAAGTTTTTCAGGTTTTAAATTATTTAATTTGCTCCGACAATGGCTGATAGTGAGACAAAAGAGCGCCAAAGGGTTTTAGCGGAAAAGAAGCGGAAGTTGGCGGAGATGAAGGCGTCCAGGGAGCAGAGGCAACTTGAGGAGCGCTCGAATCCATCTCTTCGCACGGAGAGTGGCAGTTCGAATTTAGGTTTTCGACCCAAATTAGGGTTGTTTTTCGCTTTCAGTATCCACTCGGTCCACAATGACGCCAGCCGAGCTGGACGCAATAATGGCGAAGTTGGGCATTGAGCAGCGGAACCACAGGGAGGAGGCGCCAAGCGACCCGAGCAGTACAAACTCCACGTCCAGAGAATGCAACGGGACGGTAAAACCCACTTTTGGTCCTTAATTATTCATGGAATTCCCGTAAAACTGGTGATTGATCAAAAATCAAGAGCCAATTAAATTAAGATAAGACTTTTGATGAGCTTTAATTTTTAACCTGTGAAAATCCTCAATTTAAACACTGATTTTCTAAAAATATTTTTTAAAGAAAATGAAAAAAAAATCTGAACTCCCAGAAAATTAATTTACTTTTTTTACAAAAAATCGTTTTTTCAGTTACATCCAGATGGCTATGCCAACGATTTGGCAAGGAGGTCCAACAAGCGACCACAGAACCTGGAAATAATCCCCGTGCAAGCGATCACCATTCAGCCGAAGAACGAATGTGTAAGCAGATTCGGTACTTGTCCGGTTTAGGTGGCCTTTTTATCCTTCCCCCCCCCCCCCTCTATTGCATTTGGGTCAATTAAAAAAATTTTTTGACCTGAATCAACTACTATACTAGGGAGAATCTTTGATGTTGGATCCAAAACATATTTCAAAATTATCTTGTCAACAACAAGCAAAAATTATTTGTCAAATATTTTTTTCATTCTTATCATCTCAATAGATTTTTATTTTTTTTAATTAAATCTTTGCTTTTTACTTGATGATGATAAGTCCATTTTTTTCACAGATTTCCTATTGCAAAACGACGCAGACGGATGAGGAGCGAGAGCGTCACTCCCACGGCGAGTTCAGCATGGGCTCGCAGGAGTTGGACTTTGACGACGAACTGTCGCTGGACGAGGCGGCGGTGCTCGGCCAAATCGGCGGCTTTGACGAATCGCCAACGCACGAAATACGCAAACACCTCAAGAACCTGCACTTTCCCTTCATCCACACGGTGGGCATTGATTAGTTTATAATTTTGGCGTAGCCAGGAAAAAATGAATTTAATTAAGTTACAAAAAACTTGGAAATTCACAAAAATTTACTTTTTTCAATTTACATTTTAAATCGAAATTTTCTTTTAGTCTCAGAAAGAAGCACCGGACGAACATATTGGTACAACCTCTACCAAATTGCCGCCAATGAGCGACGAGGAAAAGCGCAAAATCCTGAGCAGTGCCGACTTTGGACGCTTTTTTCAACAGGCATCCCGGGTCATCGAACGGGCATTGGCAGAAGACGTAAGGCCACTATTTAGTAATGTCCAAATCCAGGACAAAATAATGACTCTAGCTAGAAATTTAGTGGGTAAAGGAATTAGGAAATTTAAAATTTAATAATCTAAAATTTATTTATGTATATTTTTCTTTGCAGTCGAACATCTTTATCGACTACATCACCGGATCCTCCGGCGGTGGAGCTATGGACGACAAATTTGACAAAAGTGAATTGTTGATTCTGAACCGGACAATCTTCGATGAGAAGCTCACCGCCAACCGGGGCGTCCGGGCACTAGACTTTTCCAACTTTTTCCCCGAACTGGTCGCGGTGTCCTACGACAGAAACACCAAAGATGCCCGACTGTCACCAGAGAGCGTGATCAATGTGTGGAACACGCGGTTCAAGACTTCGTCGCCAGAGTGAGTTGTTTCTTATAAAAATAGTCCTGTATTGAGGTGATACTTAAAAGAATAAATTGGATATTTAATATTTAAATTTTGATATTTAATATTTTGATATTTAAGATATTTAAATTTTGGGTGGAACAATGGGAAGAAAAGGCAAACCTTTTATTAAAATGGCAAAATAATAAAAAAAAATTCCTGAGTGTCGATATTCATTTAAAGCTAACTTAAAAGCTCTGAATTTTTTTTTTGTTTATTTCGGAGTTGATATTCATTCGATTTTAACTCATATGCTCATTGCTACCTGCTATTTTCTTCAGAATGACCTTCCACTGCTCCTCGCGCGTGATGAGCCTGGTGTTCGACTCGTTCCAGCCCAACATCATCATCGGTGGCTGCTATTCCGGCCAAATTTGCATTTGGGACACACGGGTCAACAAGCGGATGCCAGTATGCAAGGTTCATTCCCGCTACTTTTTTTTTTGCAAATTTTTAATTTTATCCTTTTTATTTTCAGACTTCTCTCTCCATCCATGCTCACACTCAACCCATTTTATGCATGAAAATTGTTGGCTCGACCAATGCCCACGACCTGGTCACCATCTCCACCGATGGACGTCTTTGTTCCTGGTCCATTGATAATTTGCAGGCCCCGATCGAAGCTGTGAACCTGCTCTGCAAAACCAAAAGACAGGTGGGTAAGAATTGTTTTTTTATAAGCTTGCATTTAAAATTAAAAAATCACTCTAACAACATAATTTTTTATTAGTGTAATTAATATTTTTCCGATGCCAGATCTACTAGTATGATCTTGAACAACAAGCACTTAAACCAAAAAGAAGAATCGTTTTTTTAAAAGATATCCGCCTTGAGCATGGCCTTTGTGAATAACAGCATCAACAGTTTTGTGGTGGGCAGTGAAGAGAACGATCTGTGCATTGGGGATCGGCACGCGTCCAAGGGGGAGATGAACAGGATCACTGGTCAGTCATCATTTATTTTCATTTTCTTTAAATTCAATGTCCATTTTTAGCCCATCAAATGCCAGTGACCACAGTGGACACTCATCGAGCCACGGGCTCCATTGACTTCAGTTCGCTGTGCTTAACCGGCTCATTGGATTTTGGCATAAAATTATGGAATATTAAGGTCCTTTATAAAAAATATTCTTTTTCAAAGTTCCCACTTAGATTTTTGTCTAAATTTGTTATTAATATAAAAAAATTGTTTTAAGGACCAATCCAAGACGGACCCGTTGCTGTGTTTGGAGCGCAAGCACAAGTTCTACATAACCGACGTGCAGTGGTCTCCGGTGCATCCGGCAGTGTTTGCATCGCTGTCCTCCGACGGAATGGTAAAGCGGCGATCGATCGATTGCTTTGATCCAACATTCAATTTGACAATTTTAATCATTTGCAGTTTAATCTGTGGAATCTGAACGTGAACACAGAGAACCCGATCACCTCAGTGTCAGTGGGCGATTCGGGCACCAAATTCCGCTGGAATCGGAATGGTAAAATGGCAAAATCATTTAAAATGCATATTTTTATATAATTTGGAAAATTAGAATATTTGGATTGTAAATGTATTTCCGCGTTCCCTTTTCAGGTCAACAGCTTGTCGTCGGCGACGCTTCCGGGACGGTACACGTGTTCGATGTGCACGAGAGTTTGCACAATGTCAGATCGAGCGAATGGGACCATCTAAAGAGGTTTGTTCAGATGCATTCTCGCTGTCAATTAAGGTTTTGCGGTCGAATAAGTTCCATTCCAAGATTCGGTTCCTGTTCTCTATTCAAAATTTATTTTAATTCTTTCCATCGAATTCTTCTTAATTTTCATTTCGGAATTCAAAATTTCCTTATTAAGCACTTTGACCGATTTGGTAACCGATGAGACGACCACCGGACCACTGCACTGACCGGACCAAACCTTCCTCCATGCTCATAATTATCGAGTTAAAATGGATTGATCGATCTAAGCTCCCGAAGAAGACATTTGATTTTGTGTATAACAGACCAAATAGCAATCCCCGAATTTTGGTGGATTCATTCCCTCGAGTTGCTTATATTGTTTTTGTTTTCAGCTCGATTCTTTTTAACACATTTTCACCAAAAAAAAAATCCGCCATTTCCCATGAATTCAAAGAAAACGAAAAATACTTCATCCCGTGCTGATTATGATTGTAAAATGTCCTAAACCGCGCAAGTCACACTTTCAACATCCCCAACTCCCTTCACAATGGCTCATTGTCCGATCATAACCAAAAATGCTATAGACCAAAATATATTTGATGACACCCTATGCTGTATTTTATTGTATAATTTTGGTGGCTTTCGTCTAGAAAAATATTGAAGATTTTACATACATCTTACCGAAAGCCACTTTATGTTAGGATAATACCAAACAATATATCGATAAAAATAAAATTCATTTCTCTATTCGTCCCGAATATATAAAATATGTTTTACTCATCAAACAACATCAACAAGCAAGGAAATATGTCTCAAGAACTTTCTGTTGGTGCAGTTATTGTGATGGTATTGGTAGATGATGATGATCCAATGAATTTAATTAAATTTAACAACACAATATGTAACCAACCAAGGATGGGAGAGAGACAGAAAGAGAGTGACGGGGAGGCAAAAAATAACAAATAGGGACCCAAAAGCAACAACAAACGATGACAATATAACCCTTTTTGTGTTCAAAGTTTGTCGTAGAAGTTGTCCAGGCCCGGAATGCCCTCCTTGAGACCCTTGCGTTTTCGGGTTTCCGCCACCACTTGCGCAGGACGCGAAGTGCCATCGAACGGGTCGCCGGGCAGCACCTGCCAGTGGTCGAACACGCACTGCGGGAAGGCCTGTCCTCCGGTGTTGGAGCGAAGATCGGCAGTGAAACCTAAACAAGAGAAAATGAATCAGCAAAAAATCCCGTAATATTCTCTTAAAAACAAATATCATATTAAAAAAACAAACCGAATGACTCATTGACGGGCAAGTGTGCCTTGACTATGAACATCGGTGTGCCAGCAATTTGACTTTCCTCGAACACAACACCACGACGACGGTTCAGCACACCGTAGATGCCACCAACAGCCGCTTCAGGACATTGTATTTCGACAAGGTAGACTGGTTCCAAAAGACGTGGCTAAACAGGGATTATTGTTAAATAGCCTAATTTTTCTTCTCGATTAATTGCAGTTTAACTTTTAATTTGAATATCAAATCAGATCAAACCTTGGCTGTCAATACGGAGGCATAGAACACACGGCGCGCGGTCGGAATGATCTGTCCACCACCACGGTGGATCGCATCAGCGTGTAATGTCACATCATGGATGTCAAACCGGATTCCGCGCATGTTCTCGTCACAGAGCACTCCTTCCTTGGTGGCCCATTGGAATCCCGCAACCACCGAGTCCTAAATTGTTTGGGACGTACAATCGCTAATAATCACTAATAATAATAACAATTTATTCAAAAGGTCGAAAACTATTATTTACTAAATTTAATCCTTACCTTAATTTCGTTCAAGTACTGCACTCCCTTGGTCACATCAATGAGCAAGTTGGCACCGGTGCCTTCGGGACCGAAACACCAGATTTTGCGCGAGTCTGTGGCGTCCATCTCGAACTTCTCGGTCAGGATCTTGGCTCTGTTCTTCGGGTCATCCGTCGGGTTCACTTGGCCACCCTCGATGGCCTCCGGCAATCCCTCTGGCAACGGACGCGCTTTGCAGAACAGACGGTTGTGTTTGTTGGGCGATTTGGAAAGGCACATAATTTCCGACTCTTCCGTCACTGTCTCGCGATAGGACACCACCGGATCAGATTTCTTGATCGGAATGCAGGCATGGTCCTCTTCCAAGTCCTTCAGACAGATCTCCAAGTGCAACTCGCCAGCTCCTGCGATGATATGCTCGCCGGACTCTTCAAAAATGCACTGGACCATAGGATCTGATTTGGCCAGACGCTTCAGTCCTTCGACCTTAAGAAAAGATATAGCAAATAAATATTAACGTCATATCGATTACCAATTTTGGCAAATCACCAGCATTCTTTGGTTCAACAGCCACACGCACAACGGGCGACACGGAGAACTTCATCACGCGCATGTTGTGCGCATCCTTGTAGGTGGTGATGGTCCCGCCCTTGACCAGGTATTGGTCCACGCCAACCAGACCGGCAATGTTCCCTGCCGGAATGTCTTCAATTGGTTCAATGTAACGACCCATCATGAGAATTGTTCTGAATATTTGATTGGAATAACAATAAAAAAGTAGAGACTACCGCTGGATGGTCTTCTCGTAAAGGTCTTCCTTTTTGCCAACCACATAGTTCGGTCCTTGGATGCGCGCCTTCATTCCTGTCGCGACCTTGCCGGCGAATACACGTCCTGAAAATTTGTTTAAATATTCTTACCCAAAAAATAATAAAAATTACCAAAGGCGTAGAAGCGTCCTTTGTCAGAAGTGGGTACCATCTTTGAGATGTACATCATCAGCGGTCCATTCGGATCACAGTTTTTCATGGCCACCGCAGCTTCGTCATCATGTGGTCCTTCGTAGAGCATTTCCATACGGTATTTTTGCGCTGTCACGGGTGATGGCAAATGCATGCAAATCATCTAAAAAAGGATCAGTTGCATTTAAGACAAAATAGGATTTACCTGAAGCATAGTGTCACCGGCTGGCAGCCATTTGCGCATCATTGTCTTCAACAGGGGTTTTCCTTCTTGGTCCTTCTCTTCTCCGGTAAGCTTGATGCCGAGTTTGTCAACCAACTTTGCCACCTCGTCCTTCTTGATGTTCATCACCGCATCGAACACTTTGAAGATAGGGTCCAACACAAACTGGGAAAAGCCTCGTTTCGAGTCCGGCTCTTGGTTGCTCGTCCATTTCTTGGTTTTCAGGTTGAAGAAACGATCTCCCCACAGGTTCTTCATCAGCTTGTCAATCTAAAAATTGTGACTCATTAATTGGGGGGGGGGTTTATTTGCCCACCTGGACTCCGAACTTGTCGGCATACATTTCCGCGAATTGCTTCAGTGTGAAAGCCCATCCATGCAGACCAGACCCGAACCCGACATTTCCAATGGACGGGTCGACTTGGATAGCGCCCATCGGACCGTCATCGTCTCCATAGGTTGCGATGATCACGTTGATGTTCTCGACAATACGCTGGAAAGTCTGGAAGAGCTCTTCCTGGCCAAGTTGCAGTTCGAGCAATGCACGGTCCATCTTGTTCATGAACAGCACCGGCTTGATACGCTCAGCAATGGCCTGACGCAACACAGTCTCAGTTTGCACACACACTCCTAAAATCAAATGATTATTAATGAACTAATTGATTAAAATAGTTTAAAAAACCAGAAACGCAGTCGACGACGACCAATGCACCGTCCGTGACACGAAGTGCCGCGGTCACCTCACTCGAAAAGTCCACGTGGCCAGGCGAGTCGATCAGGTTGATCAAGAACCCGTTGTATTTTTGTTTCTGTCCCTCAACAGTCTCCATTTCCACTTGGTTGTCTCCCTTGATGAATTCCATGTCCTTGCGCTCGAGCTCAAAGAACATCGAGATTGCACTAAACTTGGATGTAGGTTATAGCGTAAGCAAATTAATTTTAAGATTGAGCAAAAACCAACGTCGATTTGATGGTAATACATCGCTCTTGTTCGTCTTTTCTTGTATCGGTAAAGCGTGTTTCGCCGGCCTTTGCGCCGGCTATAATACCGGCTTTGGACACAAGCGAGTCGGTGAGCGTTGACTTTCCATGGTCCACGTGGGCAATGACGGACATGTTGCGAATGTTCTTCTTCCTGTCCATCAATGCGCGGATTTCGTCAACAGTGAAGTTCACCTAAATTATGTAAATAATTGCTGGGAAAGCCAAAGTGCAAAATTACCATTTTGGTAGAGGAATTTCAAGGCGAAAAGAACAACAAATAACAAAGAATAAATATATTCCACTACCTAAAAAATGAGCATAATTCAATAAAATAATGGGATTATTCGAATTTTGGCACTAGTTAAAAATCGTTTGTTTTTGAAAACCCAAAATTCAACAGGGGGGACCCTTTTCAGTTGAAAACCAAAAAAAGATTTTTTTGCGTTTTTTTACCCTTTTTAACTACTTTTTGAGCAAAAAGCATTGGAAAAAAGGAAAAAATTATTTTTCATTTTTGCCCAACAGGGGGGACCCTGTTAGTGGGTTTTCAAAAACAAACGATTTTTAACTAGTGCCCGAATTTTTTTGGACGATTTAGCATTAGCGACCAATTTAAGGGGATTATTTCGAAATTTTAGACAAATTACTAATTGGTGACAGATTAATCCAAATTCCTCTCCTTTCTTTGGTTATGAGAAAGGGAAACTTTTTTCCTCGGCAGTTAAAGAAATTATACATATTACGAAACACCGTGATTGATCGAATTGTGTACTTTCCTTTTTTGGGTGGGGGAGGAGGAGGAGTATTGCATCATGCAAGATTATTTAGTATACCCTTTTCCGATCGAGATCTGCTGGTTAACTATGGATAAAGACATAATAAAAGAAATAACATGCAAAATCGAAGAAATTCTTCAGCAATCAGAGACGAGTTGTTTGTTTTTACATTTACATAAATTAAAATTAATTTATAAACTTTGAATTATTATATTTGTCAAAAAAGGGTAAATATGTGCAAAATATCATTTATTATTGATTTCATATGTTAATAAAAACTTCGACTCGATTTTTGCTTAATTGAACAAAGAGGAAAAAGGTGAATTGCATATTGCATTTATTACATATATGTCCTATTCCTATCAAATAAAAATTGCTTAATTTTCTTAAACTAAACACTCTGTGACATGATTGTCAACTCTTCTATCCTTGTTTTACTTTATATATTTTGATAAAGCAATTTCGATAAGGAACTGGCGCAAGAAGAATTTTGACTTTTTGAGTTTTTGACACAAAATGACAAAGCCAATCATTCAGGTTCCACGCCCTTTTGCGCTCTCGCCATTCGCTGCAAAATTCTTGTTCTCTGGCTTTTGATTACTGTATTCATTAATTCGTTTCAAACAATTGTTTTTTGAATTATATAGAACGAATGCGCGCGCGTGAGAACATTTCACATTGCATTGTGCAAAAGAGAAGAGAGAAAGAGAAAGGGGTTAGAGAATGCTGTTAGTATCCATTTCTTTTGTTTCCGACAGCTTTCCGCTTCTTTTCTTCGCATATTCAATCCTGATTGTGTTCCGTCCTTCACAAACAAAAGTGGCGTTCCCGCCGAAAAAAAGGATTTTTTAAATTGGACCTCCATGGGTTTAAAATTTTAGGATTCTGATGTGAGAGGAAAACTTTCTTTTTCATCTTCTTCTATCTGTGTCAACCAGCGATCATTTTTTTGTTCGAGATTCGAGAATCGCTAGCAAGAGAAAAAATTGAGCATTTTGACTTTATTAATGAGTACTTTTTAAGTTTGTGTCCTGTTTTTACCCCCCCCCC